>RWGZ01001124.1:0-276848 GCA_009725065.1 Utricularia reniformis | reverse complement strand
TACATTGGTCCCTAAACTCACACACCAATTTATAAATCGGTGGAACATTGAATTTATGAATAGTGAATAGTGAATCGTTTAAAAATTACAAAATCACTGTTAAAACGAATTACGAATCGGTGGTATAGTGAATCGGTGGTATATTACGAATTAAAAAATCAATATTCGTACTAAAACTAACCCAGTAATTCATAATTCGGTGGAATATTGAATTTGACAACACTGATAGTATATAGTGAATCGGTTATAAATTACAAATCACTATTTATAAATAGTGATTCGGTGGTATATTACGAACTTAAAAATTTGTCAGATAATAACCTTAAATTTATCGAGTCGTATATCGAATTTATGTATAAACGAATCGATAATTATATTGTTTATGCTTTTAAAAACATAACAATTAAAACGAATTAAAAAATGACCACATTACTGTTTGTAAACAGTAATTTTGTGGTATAACACGAATTTTTCACTGTAAGGCGGTTATAATACTGATTTCTAAAAAAGGACAGACAGATAACAATAAAATGGCACTGACACGGTTCCTTTGCCAACTCGCCCCCATTATCCATGTCATATTATAAATTTATAATTTTGTTGTCTGAACAATTTGACGAGAAGAATTAAATCCGTTACTCTGTATTCCGTTTCAATTCAAAATTCAAAGTACATTGCGATTGAAGGAAATTCATCCGCGCTATTTCTGTTGTGTCTAACGGTTCATTGCCCTTTTGTTTTATAACACTTATCCCTCCTTCTCCCCCCCATACATTTTCTACATTGTTTCCATGTTTCGGGTTCGGACTCTTCTAAGGCATCTGGGTGTCGAGAAACGCATGGAGAAATGAGTGTTGTTGATGGCGGATCTGATGGAACTGTTTCCAAGGTGGGGTTTCTTCAATATGGATAATAGATAAATCCTTAAACGTTGCCGGGAAATGGGTTCATTGTTTCTTTCTCTTTGAAAAATTTTTGTGGGAATTTCGATGATCAATTGATCATAGGCTGCTACATATTCGCTTTTCCGAATTTTTTGTAAATGAAGTTTCTATTTTGGGACTTTGAACCCCGTCTTCTTTGTGGTGATTATTCCTTTCAATTAACCGTACTCACGTTGAAGCTATGGAATAAGGAGAGCGTCAATGCATCGGCAGAGATTTTGCAGGTAACATTAACCAATTTTTATCAATTCATGTCTTTTTTATCCTTATTATAACACATCTAGAGTACTTCATCTAAAGTCCTAGAAGCTTTGGAGAACAGGCCCATTTCAATCAAACTTAAGGGGCTGGTAAGATTCTTTTTTGGTGTGCACTTTGCAGTTATCCCAAGCCTTGGTTTATAATTGGTTATTATTTCATCTCATATTCATGAGGAAATACATACTTTTGATCTTTTTATGATGTGGGATGCATATCTTAGTAACTAGATATACCATATATTCCTGATATCTGCATTGAATTGGGTCTCCACTCACCGACGGTTATTCTGTCGTAGGACTGCATGAAGGCTCACTGTAAAAGGCTTGCGTCCTTTATGCCCTGGTAGAAGAAATCAGTGCGAGGGATGGCTTTTAAAGGGCTGCCGTATCCATTTTATCTGAAAAATTAAGTGATTTCTATATATGATCTGAAATTATTTTCTTAAACTTTATTAGAACTCATTATCGACATATATGCTGGGGCTGGTTTGGTCATGTAGTTGGATGCAAAGTATGTTGAAGTAAGTCTTTAATTTCTGGAAGGATATTCATGAATATGTTGATGGTTTTTTATTGTTGATATCCTCTTTAGACTGGTTCAGTTGCGGCGGTGAGGATAGTGATAGATGATCCTGAAATTTCAGCTCTCAATTTTTTTATTTCCAATGAAGCAAACAATAAATAGTAGACTTTTTTACAATCTCAATATCTGTGGTTTTGAATGCTGCGTTGTCAGGAATCTTGCCAATGCCCTCGGGTTCAAGTACGGTGGTGCACGGAAATACTAGTCAACGGATAAGGATGAAATATTGGTCATCCAGGTCTCTTTTATCTTAACTATTCCGTGTCACCATGGGACTTGAAAATGCCATCCAGGCCATTTATCTTAACTGCAAAAGTTGAAGAATGTATGAATTGTATCAAAAGCTTCATAACAACACAAAGCCGGATGATGCTGTAATTTGTTAGTTACCCTTATTTTATTTTTAACTTTGCCACATCTGCTTTCAATTTTTTCCAACCTCTTTGGTTGCATTTCTGTTATACCAACTTTTCTTTTTGCAGGCACTAATTGAATATATTCAAGGTGGCTTTGACATTAGCATATACTGAAAAACTTTAAATGATAACGGGATAACCAAAGAGCTCCCTCTGAACCAGGTTTTAGTAAGGGTCAAAAGGGTGGACTTCTGTGTGATCATTAATATTACTTGTGAACTCTGAACGTTAATAATGGTGATCCTAAGTTACTTTCCCAAATAATCATGATGTGTAGAATAAGTTTCTTGCTCATATTTATCCTCATCCCAGAAATCTTGTTTCTTGAATTTAGGCAGTACATTCAAGTGTATATTTGGAGTCCGCCATTGCGAATTGTATGGGTTATAAAGCAGAGGTGTCTTCTAACCGTAAGTCCTCATATTTTAATTATTTATAGTCAATTTCTGAAGAATGAGTTCCCACCAGGGAAAAGGATTCATGCTAGGGTTTCATACAAATCCGGTACCTAGCTTGCCATCAGGATTTCCAATATTCAACAAATTCAGGAATTGCTTTTGTCTAAAAACTTTTTTATCATGTGCTACTGATGTTCTATGATTGGAAACATGAATTACTTCAATTTATCATGGAGCACCTTGAAGATTAAAATGTGGACCCTTCTTGAGGTACATGCATAACTAGATGGTTCTCTTTTTTTTTACTTTTCTCCTCCAATGGCATATTAAACTATTTTCTTTTTTATATGGAAACATGAATTCGGACCAGGGATTGTTCTAGGGCATGTCAGGAGCTTAGATCATTGCTCTTTCGGATGAATAACCGTCTTCAGTATCTTTTGTTTCTTGATCTTGTCGATGACTCTACATTCAAAAAATATGTAGAACTTGGATATGAAGATTTGATTAATGCATGCCCTGAGGTAAACCATACGTCTCATAAATTCAGTTTAATTAGTTTGATAGGAATTTTGTCCTACTTAGGTTGGAAATGGCATTTGGAAATTAAATTTGATTCAATTCATTCACAATTATTGCTTAAAGGTAAGGTTATACGGTGATTGGCTTCTCTTTCATCGTAATGATTAAGCAGATCTTATAATTCAATGTGCTTGCTGGAATTGAAAATTTTATTGGGAATTCTGAAGGGATTGTTACTGGCTTTGTTTGCAAAGTCAGTTCTTGATAGAATCCGCCTTTCTCGGGTAAGCAAAGGTGAATCATACCAACAAACATACGAGAATCATGCACACGAAAATGGAAAAAATGGAAAAACAACATTATCACTACCCATCTAACTAAAAATTACTCATCATATGAGGTCTTGCATATTATCCCGTCAGGCCCCGGAGATTTATTTGTTCCCCCTTTCCTAAACCCTTTCCCAAACCGCCTTCCTGGGATAACATACGAATTTCTCAAAGTCTTCTGGGACATGATAAAAGGAGATTTGATACTAGCCGTTAGAGATTTCGAAAGGAATAAACACTTCCCTCCTGGTGTTAATCCTGGATTTATCTCACTTATTCCCAAGAAAACGACTCCACTAGCTTTTGAGGACTTCAGACCCATAAGTCTGTTGGGTATGGTCTACAAAATTGTGGCGAAGACACTTGTTAATAGACTGAAGAAAGTTCTCCCAACTTTAATCAGTCCTACTCAATCTGCTTTTTTGAAAGGTCGACAAATCATGGATGGTGTTCTAATTTCCAATGAAGTAGCCTTCTTTGCCAAAAGAAGGAAAAAAAGATAATGATTTTTAAGGCGGACTTTCGAAAAGCCTTTGATAGTGTCAACTGGGATTTCCTCTTGAATGCTATGAAACTCATGGGATTCAACCCTAAATGGATTCAGTGGATAAGAGCATGCCTAACATCCTCCTCTATGGCCATCTTGGTCAACGGAAGTCCGTCGGATTTCTTTCAGCCCACAAAAGGAATCAGACAAAGGGACCCCTGGCTCCTTTTCTCTTTCTAATTGTCTCGGAAGCATGGAGTAGGATTTTGACCAAATCAGAGAGTTTGGGAATGTATAAAGGATTTCAACTAAACGATGGTTTCTCTATTTCTCATCTTCAATTCGTAGATGATACTATACTGTTTGGTGAATGGGATGAACAGAATCTTATGTTCATAAACAAGTTTTTCTTGGGATTTGGTATTCTTTCTGGCCTGCACTTAAATATGCGTAAGTCTAATTTGATTGGTCTAAATGTACCAGCCACAGAGGTGAGTAGATGGGCAGCAAGCATTGGATGCCAACCGACCTCTCTTCCCTTGAAATACCTCGGCCTTCCTCTCGATAATAATAAAGTCAAGACATCTTCATGGAAGCAAATCTTGGTGACAATGGAAAATGGATCACTTATCATAGGGAGGGAGACTTACTTTGGTGAATGCTATTTTATCTAGCCTTCCCCTATATCAGATGTCACTCTTTAAAGCTCCAAAATCCGTATTAAAAGCATTGGAAGCCTATAGGAGGAAGTTCTTTTGGGGAGGGAAGCCCGGGACTAATCGAACTCCTTTAGTCAGATGGAACGATGCAACTATTCCATATAAATTTGGCGGTTTAGGGATAAAGAAATCGCAGTACCACAACTGGTCCCTATTGCTTAAATGGATTTGGAGGTTTTATGCAGATAAACAGTCACAATGGAATCAGGTCATCACATCGATCTATGGAGAGACGGGAGGTCTTTATGGCTCAAACCACTCAATGGTTGGATCGCTATGGTCAAACATAATAGGGGTGTGAGGAAAATGTAGGGCACTGTTTTCGGATACAGCACTTCATGTGAGATGGAAGATTGGGAATGGTCTTATGGTTAAATTTTGGCAGGATATATGGGTTGACCCCCTCAATCTTCGACTTCGATTCCCGAGGGTCTATGCTCTATCGCATAGTAAGTAAGGTACAGTTAGCGAGATGGGATAGATGATGCAAGGGCTTTGGAAATGGTCACCTCTGCCAAGGGAATATAATAGAGGGGAAACTGCAACGCATAGAAGCTCTCTTTATATATTGCTCACTTCAGTGACTCTTAATATGGACAGGGATGACGTACCGTATTGGGGAGAACATATCAATGGATTCCAAAGTAAAGATGTCTACCTTGCTATGCACAATAGTCAACAGATCAACATGAATATCTCGGACATGGAATTGAAATGGTGGAAGGAATGGTGGCAAAAAAAAATCAAAGTCTTTACATGGCTTTTATTAAAGAACAGGTTGCCTATATCTAAGTTGTTGTTTGAGCGAAGGATAATCATGGGGCCTGTCCTATGTGTTTAAGAGCCGATGAATCATGATATCATCTTTTTTGGGATTGCCCGGTGGCGAAGAAATTTTGGGAGAAGCTCCAACTATGGTGGTATAGTTGCCATAATGCAGTCAATATACCGTCTATATGGGAGGCAACGATTCATATAATTAGTCGGAAGCCATCAAAAAACCCAACCAAAAAGGTTATGAAATTTATCATTGTATCTTTCCTTTGCAGGTATTGGTTTTGTAGAAACCAACATCTGTTTAACGAGGGAAAAATTTGCCCCGCTCTAAGTCTTTATAGGGTACAGTTGTATTCATTTGACATTGTTAAACATCGGGGTAGGATTAATAGACTGAATTTGTGTGAATGGCTCCAAGCGCCATCAGATGTGGTTCTGAACACATTGGCCTAGATTTGGCATGTAAACTCTTTTGTTTGAAAGAATAACGTTTTGTTATTCCCGAATCTATAAAACATTATCTCCGTTCAAAAAAAAAAAGAGGTCTTGCATTTGCCTAACTAACTTGAGAAGATATATTGTATGCTTTTGATATTACTAAACATCGAGGTAGACTTCATAAATCGGTACTACATGAATGGATTCAAGCGCCTAAAGATTTAATCATGAATTCATCATCCTAGTACATTCCCGTGAAAATTTTCCGGGGAAGGGGAATAACGGTTTGTTATCCTCGTCCCCGATATTTCTTAGTTCGTTAAAAAAAAACTTAAAATCTTACTACACATTCAGAATCACATGAGCTGCTGAAACATTTGGAGAGCTTGTATGGCTGTACCTTAAGATGATAAATGTCAGAAAGCAATCTAAATTCATAGGATATAAAAATAATCAAGAGTTCAAGAGCAAGAAATTATGGTTTTGGCATGTAAACTCTTATGTTTGAAGAAGTAACAATTTGTTATTCCTGAATCTATAAAACACAATTTTCGTTAAAAAAAACATTCAAGAGCAAGAAATTATACTTGACATCATGTGCAATAAAATTTCGAAAATCACATGCTTCTGAGTAGGTAGGATTCCAACCTGTAAGGCAAAAGAAATATGGATAAAATGAATCTCTATCAGTAGTATAAATTAAAGGTTCCACAATTTGAACTCCCTGTTGTGATATCATTGTTTTTAGCTTCTAAGATAATTCAATACTCTGCTGTTATTGGGGATCCTGTCAGTGTCAAATAAAAACATCTCAGAAATATTACAACACTCACCACCAACTAAACAAAAGATCTCAAATGCTGGCTGCATATTTTATGCATAATCGTGTCTTAAAAATTAAATCTTAGAGCATATATTAGTAAACTCAGAATCTAATATATGAAGTTAGTAAACTCAGAATCTAAGCTTCCCAAATTTACTGAATTAGGAAACGAATAGAAATGGTATGAACACGTAACATATATATACACAAAGCTAGCATTAAATAGTAGACACATTCAAGCAGCAAATATCATTTCAATGAAAAGCAGTATAACGACTGGCAAGCCTATTTAAAGCGTCTATATTCATTCTATTCATATCAAGCTCTCAGCAAGAGCAAAGATGAAGGTAATTTACTTATGTAAAACCAAACTAAAGAACCGTATCTGCATTCCAGAATGTAGACATCCGAATCAATGGCCTGCAATCGTTGTAGACGTGGTGTTGGAGCTTTAGACAAGTGGTCTGAGCCTCATCCTACAAAAGGTAATGTTACTTGCTTGTGTAAGGTTACTTAAGCAGTTTCATTCAAGTATTATGTACCTTGTGTCTGTAAGGAAGATAAATAAAGAGGCTTACTCTGGTCATGATGCCTCCAGTCCAGTCATTTGTAGCAAACTTGAGTGATGTGTAATGTTTCTGTTATATCTTTGATAAAGTGATGTGTGCTTTCATTTTATTGACATTGTGAGATATGAAACCCTGTCAAAAAGTGCAAATTCAACATCATGAATGATGAGAAAAAACGTAGAAACTTTTCATTACAGGTACAGTAACAATGATATGGTAGTCGCATATTTTCATTAAGAAATTTGCCAGCAAGACATGGAACTTTACGCTGCTGCAGGAAACACAGAAGAAACATGTGATAATATACCATCCTCTTAAGAAGTTGAGAAAATATAAGCAGAATTCAAATGAATAAGAATCATTGATGATCCAACATTACATGCAGGTTAATAATGCTTGCTCAATAAAATAAGAGAGGGTCAAGTAATAGATCATGCACTCACAATTTGTACAGAGTCCAGCAAGTCTCCTAATAATTCTTCAGCAACAAAAAACATGTTGAAGTGTCACGCAGATGTGAATGATGAAGAAAATAATGTCTCAGAAAAGGAGGTTTGAAAACATAGAGAAGATGAGGAGAACATCTAATTGCAAAGGATTAGTATGCGTGATGAAAATGATTTAAGATAGATAAAATAACAGTGTATTGCAAACTAAAAAACATAACTTATGTCATGCTGCCTAAAAATTAACACAAAGCGAATTGAGAGAATAGCAACATATTCAACAAAATGCATTGAACCATTAGGTATCTAGCAATCTGCATACTTACCTTCTTTATGGCCATCCATGCTCTTTCCATCTCTCTGAGCCTTCCTAACGTGGCCACAGCATACCGAAACTCTGCATCTTCTCCTGAGCTCCTGAACCTGGCAACATGGGGAAGAAAGTCAATTTCACTGGAGCTGAAAGTTATGAAAGAACGTTCCGAATTTCACTGAGAGTATCAAACTTTCGTTTTTCCAAATCCTTTTTTTTCAGAACTTGCAACTTCTTTGCTACATCCTGAACAAAATAAAATATAATAATTACGAGTTCTAGAAAAAACCTCATCCTAGTATCATTCCTACCCAAATCACACCTAATTTTGGAATAGTGATGTCCTCTAGTCAATATATATGGAATCAGTCTATTCTTACATTGTTTAAATCAATTGAAAGGACTTCTTCGAAAACATCAAATGGCAAAGAAACCGAAGTTGGAACTTTGACCCAAGCAGAAACTTTTCCTAGACATATGCAATGTGCGATCCCGCTCCGACCTAAACCATGCACATACATGTCTCAAAATATGAATCTATGAATCTCTAACTGCGCATTGGAAAATTCATTATAGAATACGGGATATCTTCCTGAAAATTATTTTCTCACCAAATTCAAAGACGGTGAATGCAAATCTTCTCTTAAGTAATCTGGACTTTAGAGTTCATCAACTCATGATGAACATCTGATCTTATTAATTGGCTCAAATATTTTTCATGACGAACATAATTGTACACAACACCTGAAGATGTCTGCTTTAAGTGCAAACACTTTCCTTCTTTTGTTTGGATACTTGTAAAAATATCAGATTGAATCATGTCGCAATGCATACCTAGAAAATCAAAACACTGCAGTTAGCCATACATATATATGTAGTTGCATTCACACAGTAACAATGAAGAAGTGAACATGGATAGCAACTTATCAACCACAATAACATATCCAAGAATGTCAATGGGACTGATGATCTGCCAACTGTTTCATACAGACAGAGACCAGTCAACACTCTTTAACATTATAGTATTTTGCATGTTTTAAAACATGCTGAAATAAAGAAAATTGACTGCAGCTGTACACTGAATCTCACAAACCAATACAATGGAACATGAAAATAGACTACACACCTTACAAGAACAGGATCAAGACGATTAAGAAGCAATAGCAATGATGCAGCATATCCAGCTCTAATGATCTCTTCAATAAACATAGTGACCTGCATGTTTGGCGTTCATGTCACCATAATTAGAATAAAAGGCTGCGAAAATTGACATTGTTCAATACAACATACAGCATATTTATTCACCCCAGGATGACCATCCAGATATTCTGCTGACGTCTGAAGCAAATGATGGTATGATTCACCTTTACTTGCTAGAGAAAGGTGGGTTCTATCAAAAACTGATTTTGCAAAAAATTCCTGTAATTATCCCTTCAGAAATCCTAAGAAAGTATTCAATTCCAGCATGCACATTAGAATTAAAAGATCCTAATAATTACGATGAAATAGAAGTCAATCACAGTGTAACCTTATCTTAAGCAAATAATTGAGAATGACTTGAATTTAATTCCCAAATCCCATTTCCAACCCAAGTAAGACAAAATTTAGATCAAACTAATTAAACTGAATTTATGCGATGTGTGGTTTACCTCAGGGCATGCATTAATCAATTCTTGATATCCAAGCTCTAAATATTTTTGAATGTAGAGTCATTGACCAGATCAAGAAACATAAGATACTTTAGACGGTTATTCGTCCGAAAAAGCAATGATATAGGCTCCTGACATGCCCTATAGCATTCCCTAGTTGCAATACATGTTTCCATATAAAAAATAAAAGAGTTTAATATGTCATTAGAGGAGAAAAGTAAAAAAGGAAACCATCTAGTTTTGCATGTACCTAAAGAAGGGCTTCCAGATTTTAATCTTAAAGGTGCTCCATGATAAACTGAAGTCATTCCTGTTTTGAATCATAGAATATCAGTAACACAGGATAAAAAGTTTATAGACAAAGCAATTCCCGAATTTTTTGAATACTTGAAATCTTGATGACAAGCTAGGTACCGGATTTGTATGAAATCCTAGCATGAAACCTTTTCCCTGTTGGGAACTCATTGTTCAGAAGTTGACTATAAATAAATAAAATATGAACTACGGTTAGATGACACATCTGCTCTATAACCCATGCAGTTTGCAATGGCGGACTCCAATATGCACCTTAATGTACTGCCTAAAGAGGTTAGAAAAAATGCAACCAAAGAGGTTGGAAAAAATTGAAAGCAGATTGGTAAATTTTAAAAAAATAATCACATCTTTCATATCCTTGAAAATTTACGAGGGAACGAAAATCACATACCTTTTTTTCAGCGGACTAATTTCATTTCCCATTTCTTTCTTATCTCAAATATACTTGAATTTAAACAAGATCCCCTGGTACATGCTGATACTGCATTACCACCACTGTACTTGAACCCGAGAGCATTGGCAAGATTCCTGACAACGCAGCATTCAAAACCACAGATATTAAGATTGTAAAAAAAGTCTAACATTTATAGTTTACTTCAATGGAAATAAGAAATTTGAGATCTTAAATTTCAAGATCATCAATTGCTATCCTCAACGCAGCAACTGATCCAGTCTAAATAGGATATCACAATAAAAAAATCATCAGCATATTCATGAATGTCCTTCCAGAATTTAAAGACTTATTTCAACATACTTTGCATCCAACTCCATGACCAAGCCAGCCCCAGCACATATGTCGATAATGACTTCTAATAAATGTTTAAGAAAATAATTTCAGATCATATATAGAAATCACTTAATTTTTCAGATAAAAAAAGGGAACCATCTAGTTATGCATGTACCTCAAGAAGGGCTTCCACATTTTAATCTTCAAGGTGCTCCATGATAAACTGAAGTCATTCCTGTTTCGAATCATAAAAAATCAGTAACTCAGGATAAAAAATTTAATAGAACAAAAGCAATTCCCGAATTTGTTGAATACTGGAAATCCTGATGCCAAGCTAGGTACCAGATTTGTATGAAAACCTAGCATGAAACCTTTTCCCTGGTGGGAACTCATTCTTCAGAAATTGACTATAAGGACTTACAGTTAGATGACACCTCTGCTCTATAACCCATACAATTCGCAATGGCGGACTCCAAATATGCACCTGAATGTACTGCCTAAATTCAAGAAACAAGATTTCTGGGGTGAGGATAAATATGAGAAAAAAACTTATTCTACACATCATGATTTATTTGGGAAAGCAACTTAGGATCAACATTATCAACCTTCAGAGTTCACAAGTAATATCAATGATCACACAGAAGTCCAATCTTTTGACCCTTTTGTAAAACCTGGTTCAGATTGGATTCCACAATCATAACTTAGAAGGCGCTCTTTGGTTATCCCGTTATCATTTAAAGTTTTCCAGTAGATGCTAATTTCAAAGCCATCTTGAATGTATTCAATTAGGGCATGCAAAAAGATCCTCTGGTACATGCTGATATCGCATTTGACAACTTTACATGAAAATTACCACCACCATACTTGAACCCGAGAGCATTCGCAAGATTCCTGACAACGCAGCATTCAAAACCACAAATATTAAACTTGTAAAAAAAGTCTTACCATTTATTGTTTGCTTCATTGGAAATAAAAAATTTGAGAGCTTAAATTTCAGGATCATCAATCTCTATCCTCAACGCAGCAACTGAATCAATCTAAATAGGATATTAACAATCAAAAATCATCAACATATTCATGAATGTCTCTCCAGAAATTAAAGACTTACTTCAACATACTGTGCATCCAACTACATGACCAAACCAGCCCCAGCATATACGTCGATATTGACTTCTAATAAATGTTTAAGAAAATAATTTCTGATCATATATAGAAATCATTTAATTTTTCAGATAAAATATTTTTCAGCCTATGATCAATTGATCATCGAAATTCCCACAAATATTTTTCAAAGAGAAAGAAACAATGAACCCATTTCCCGGCAACGTTTAAGGATTTATCTATTATCCATATTGAAGAAACCCCACCTTGGAAACAGTTCCATCAGATCCGCCATCAACAACACTCNGCCCCTTAAGTTTGATTGAAATTGGCCTGTTCTCCAAAGCTTCTAGGACTTTAGATGAAATACTCTAGATGTGTTATAATAAGGATAAAAAAGACATGAATTGATAAAAATTGGTTAATGTTACCTGCAAAACCTCTGCCGATGCATTGAAGCTCTCCTTATTCCATAGCTTCAACGTGAGTACGGTTAATTGAAAGGAATAATCACCACAAAGAAGACGGGGTTCAAAGTCCCAAAATAGAAACTTCATTTTCAAAAAATTCGGAAAAGCGAATATGTAGCAGCCTATGATCAATTGATCATCGAAATTCCCACAAATATTTTTCAAAGAGAAAGAAACAATGAACCCATTTCCCGGCAACGTTTCAGGATTTATCTATTATCCATATTGAAGAAACCCCACCTTGGAAACAGTTCCATCAGATCCGCCATCAACAACACTCATTTCTCCATGCGTTTCTCGACACCCAGATGCCTTAGAAGAATCCGAACCCGAAACATGGAAACAATGTAGAAAATGTATGGGGGAGAAGGAGGGATGAGTGTTATAAAACAAAAGGGCAATGGACCGTTAGACACAACAGAAATAGCGCGGATGAATTTCCTTCAATCGCAATGTACTTTGAATTTTGAATTGAAACGGAATACAGAGTAACGGATTTAATTCTTAGACAACAAAATTATAAATTTATAATATGACATGGATAATGGGGGCCCAATAATACAATGGCTTTATATTGGACCAGGAAGCAGCCCATAAGAATAGTAATAATGAGTTGTCTAATTGAGTTTGAATCATGCGGTTGAATGAAGACACATTCAACGAAACTTCTTGTCGCTTCCGCTTCGAAAATGTGTCGAATAGCATCGAAATCTACGAAACTTCTAATAAGTAATACATTTCTAAAACATTTTTGACAATTGATTTTTAAATATTGTTGGTCATTAATAGATAATAATTTTTATTAACGTAAGATTGATAAGATGTTGAAATGTACTATTTCAATTTTCAAGTTTTAAATAATAATTAAATTTTATACAATTATATTTATAGAATAATGGGTTACAAGCCGCTTCATAGTTTTAGCTAATACGCTTTGACGGATCCAAATATCATAAGTGTCTTGACTTTTAGGTTTACCATTGTGAAATGGTAAAAGAGGCCATTGTTGTCAAATAGTTTATAAATTATAGTTTGGTAAATCAAATAATAGTCTATATATGGACTATAGTGTTAGATAACGATGGATACATAAGCTATTGAGCGATACCAATGTTTTGTCATATATCTATTGGTATTGGGTGATAGGATTAGAGGTGGGCAAAAAACCAGCCTGCACGGTTCGGGCTGGTCTTTTACGGTCTTTGAGGTTTTCTAAAAGACCGAACCACATTCTTAATTTTACGTAGAAACCCTATTGGTTCGATCTTTAGATCTTTATAAGAGAGACCAACACGAAATCAAAGACCATGTTTTCGGTTCGGTCACGGTTAGGTCTTGATTCGGTGTTAAGCCATATATTTTTTATATCAAAATATGAATAAAAAAATAATATTTTACTAAATATATAATTTATAAAAATTATAAATAACAATAAAATGATCGTTGAAAAATTTATTAGAAAATTATAATTTTTTTTATTATTGGTTTACTCAAATGTTTAGTATAAAAGTTCATAATTGAAAAATATTCATTTCAATTATTTTTCTAAAAATCCGAAAATTTAAAATACGAAGTGTATCAACACTTATAAATAATTTATGTACCGTTAGATTTCAATTGAAAATAGTAAATATTTGAAAGTATAAATAAATTTTAAAAATTAATAGATTTATTTTTAAGGGATTTAGGCTTTCTCTTGGTCCTAGGCCCGTAAAGTAAAGATCGAAACCAAACCATCATAAAACCTGCGGGTTTAGGTTTTACGAATATTAAGACCAAACCTAGATCTAATTATAAAGTTAGGTTCCAAAAGCCCAACTGTAATACGAAGAGTTGGTCATGGACTGATCTTTTTAGGTTGGTCTTACGGGCTGGTCTTAAAAATCCTACCTCTAGATAGGATTGTAGATTAGGTTTTCTATATATATCCTTAAAATAAGAATTTAATCATTTTTTTAATATAAAAATTAAATTTAGTATCGATCTATATACCTGACATACTAGTTATACGACCTAAATTAGTACTACACGTATTTCACGTGTCCAACACTAACCTAGTACCACCTGTTATTTTACGTTAGATATGAAAACAATGATTATATAACATTTTCTATGTTTTAAAAACAAAATAGGGTATCTCAAATTCTTTTCTTAAGCAGACTATTTGGAAAAATCTATCAAAATATCCCATCAATAGATATTGTTACTTCAACAATGCTTTTGTACAATTTTTAGATTTGTTATTGAAATAATTTACTTTATTATTATAATAGTATTAGTTGATATAATGTTCCGAGCTTATGTTTTGTTTTATTATGAACTTGATTTCTATATTATAAAATTGAGAGCTGAAATTTCAGGATCATCAATCTCTATCCTCAACGCCGCAACTGAACCAGTCTAAAGAGGATATCAACAATAAAAAATCATCAACATATTCATGAATGTCCTTCCAGAATTTAAAGGCTTACTTCAACATACTGTGCATCCAACTACATGACCAAACCAGCTCCAGCATATACGTCGATAATGACTTCTAATAAATGTTTAAGAAAATAATTTCAGATCATATATAGAATTCACTAAATTTTTCAGATAAAATGGATAAGGCAGCCCTTTAAAAGCCATCCCTCGCACTGATTTCTTCTACCAGGGCATAAAGGACGCAAGCCTTTTACAGTGAGCCTTCATGCAGTCCTACGACAGAATAACCGTCAGTGAGTGGAGACCCAATTCAATGCAGATATCAGGAATATATGGTATATCTAGTTACTAAGATATGCATCCCACAACATAAAAAGATCAAAAGTATGTATTTCCTCATGAATATGAGATGAAATAATAACCAATTATAAACCAAGGCTTGGGATAACTGCAAAGTGCACACCAAAAAGAAATCTTACCAGCCCCTTAAGTTTGATTGAAATGGGCCTGTTCTCCAAAGCTTCTAGGACTTTAGATGAAGTACTCTAGATGTGTTATAATAAGGATAAAAAAGACATGAATTGATAAAAATTGGTTAATGTTACCTGCAAAATCTCTGCCGATGCATTGACGCTCTCCTTATTCCATAGCTTCAACGTGAGTACGGTTAATTGAAAGGAATAATCACCACAAAGAAGACGGGGTTCAAAGTCCAAAATAGAAACTTCATTTACAAAAAATTCGGAAAAGCGAATATGTAGCAGCCTATGATCAATTGATCATCGAAATTCCCACAAAAATTTTTCAAAGAGAAAGAAACAATGAACCCATTTCCCGGCAACGTTTAAGGATTTATCTATTATCCATATTGAAGAAACCCCACCTTGGAAACAGTTCCATCAGATCCGCCATCAACAACACTCATTTCTCCATGCGTTTCTCGACACCCAGATGCCTTAGAAGAGTCCGAACCCGAAACATGGAAACAATGTAGAAAATGTATGGGGGGAGAAGGAGGGATGAGTGTTATAAAACAAAAGGGCAATGGACCGTTAGACACAACAGAAATAGCGCGGATGAATTTCCTTCAATCGCAATGTACTTTGAATTTTGAATTGAAACGGAATACAGAGTAACGGATTTAATTCAGAGTATCGCAATCTGGTGCCCCTAGGATGAGCTTCCTTGGAAGATCAGGGCATCAATTGTGCATTCCACTCGTGCTTATCATGGTGCTTTAAGATCTATTGCTGTTTGTGAAGACGAGTGCACAGTATTCACAGCTGGTGTTGAACCAGGATTTAAGGGAAATATTCAGAAATGGGAATTGGCGAGGGTTTCTTGCGTATCAACCTACAATGGCCATGAAGAGGTAATTTCGATTTCAGAAACTTTGATGCTTGTTTTTAATAGCAGTAACCATCCTTCAACCAATCTCATGTCACAGTATTGCTTCTTGACAGGTTGTGAATGCTATATGTGTTTTAGGATCATCTGGAAGGGTGGCTTCCTGTGATGGGACGTTACATGTATGGAATGGACAAACTGGAAATCTGATTTCTGCGTTTTCAGAGAGTCCTTTAGCCTTCACAAGGTTTCTTGACAGAGAAGAGAATTTACTTAATTTCAATCAGTTATCTAGTGGAATCCTTAATGCATCTTTTCATGGAAACTTGTTTACAATCAAGGACAGAAGTTGCATCTTTGGAGAAGTGAATTTCTGGAATCTGGTTTCCCACCCTTAGTATCATCAGTTTGCTCATCTGGCTCTGTACAAGATATTCCTTCCTCATCGTTGATATCGGCAGGATACAGCACCGGGCATTGCAGGCTTTTCAACATAAAAAGTGGAAAAATAATAGCTTCTTGGCAAGCTCATGATGCATATGTGACAAAGGTAACAAGAAATAATATACATTGGCGTAGAAGAAAAAAAGGTTATTCTATTTGATTATTGCAGATAGCTGCAGCTGCATACCAACTTATTTCCAGCTCTCTTGATAAGACATTGCGAGTATGGGATTTGAGAAGGTATTTTATCAAGAAAAGGCTTGTTTTTCATTACACGTTTCTGTTTTCAAAGAGCATATGTTGTTAGGAGCTGGACGTCGGAAAACACTGTATTCAGAGGGTACAGCGATGGAGTTCCTTCATTCTCAGTCTGGGGTCAAAATGTTATGTCTGTATGTAGAAACAAAATCAGCATCTCGTCTTTGCATAGTCTTCTAGATCAAGTAATTGCGATTCTCCATCTTCTTTTGAGCTTATATTATTCCATGCATGCTTTATCTTTTAGAATTTATTTACACTTGAAAACTGAGGCAGGAAGGGCAGCGCCGTACCTCCCAACAACATCTGTATGGGGCTGATGGGGAATCAAAGAACATGTCACTTCTTTCGGCGATCAGCATTCTGCCTTTTTCTCACCTGTTTCTTGTGGGAACAGAAGATGTATATCTAAAAATTTGTTGCTGAACAAGTTAAGAGCATCAACATAAGCTGGGATGTCTGACAAGAGTAATAAGACATGGAGATAAATGAACGCAGAAGCAGACCTGCTGTCTGTAATTGCAGTATCAAATATGAATTTGGATTCTCCTTTTGTTTTATAAATATTTACCACTGTTCTTGATAATTTTGTGCATAGATGAAAAGGGGAGACGGAAAGGGATAGTAAGACTTCGTTATATTCAACAGCAAAGTTGGATAAGCTTAGAAGTCCTTCATGCACCGTGAGACTTTTTCTCACTAGAATTAGCTTTGAAATTTTGTTTCGACACGATCTTGTCATATTCATCAAACAAAAAACCTTTCAATTAACCGTACACACGTTGAAGCTATGGAATAAGGAGAGAGTCAATGCATCGGAAGAGGTTTTTCAGGTAACACTAACCCATTTTTATCAATTCATGTCTTTTCTATCCTTATTATAACACATCTAGAGTATTTCATCTAAAGTCCTAGAAGCTTTGGAGAACTTGCCCATTTCAATCAAACTTAAGGGGCTGGTAAGATTCTTTTTTGGTGTGCAGTTTGCAGTTGTCCTAAGCCGTGTTTTATAATTGGCTATTATTTTGTCTCATATTCATGATGAAACACCCACTTTTGATCTTTTTATGATGTGGGATGCTTATTTTAGAAACTAGAAATTCCATTTATTCATGATATCTGCAATGACTTGGGTCTCCCAAATAAATCATGATGTGTAGAATAAGTTTCTTGGTCATATTTATCCTCATCCCAGAAATCTTGTTTCTTGAATTTAGGCAGTGCATTCAGGTGCTATTTGGAGTCCGCCATTGCGAATTGTATGGGTTATAGAGCAGAGGTGTCATCTAACTCCAATTCTTCATATTTAATTATTTATAATCAATTTCTGAATAATAAGTTCCCACCAGGGTAAGGTTTCATGCTAGGGTTTCATACAAATCCGGTACCTAGCTTGCCATCAGGATTTCCAGTATTCAACAAATTCGGGAATCGCTTTTGTCTATAAAATTTTTTATCCTGAGTTACTGATGTTCAAT
The DNA here is from genome assembly GCA_009725065.1 of Utricularia reniformis. Taxonomy (NCBI): domain Eukaryota; kingdom Viridiplantae; phylum Streptophyta; class Magnoliopsida; order Lamiales; family Lentibulariaceae; genus Utricularia; species Utricularia reniformis. The sequence continues at coordinate 258,611 of RWGZ01001124.1, read as the reverse complement.
GATTCGAAACAGGAATTACTTCAGTTTATCAAGGAGCACCTTGAAGATTAAAATGTGGAAGCCCTTCTTGAGGTACATGCATAACTAGATGGTTCCCTTTTTTTACTTTTCTCCTCCAATGGCATATTAAACTTTTTTCTTTTTTTATATGGAAACTAATTGCAACCAGGGAATGTTCTAGGGCATGTCGGGAGCTTAGATCATTGCTTTTTCGGATGAATTACCGTCTTAAGTATCTTCTGTTGCTTGATCTTGTCGATTACTCTACATTCAAAAATATGTAAGCTTGGATATGAAGAATTGATTAATGCATGCGCTGAGGTAAACTCAAAAAATCTCATAAATTCAATTTAATTAGCTCGATAGGAATTTTGTCCTACTTAGGTTGGAAATGTGATTTGGGAATTAAATTTGATTCAACTCATTCTCCATTATGCGGTGATTGATTTCTATTTCATCATAATTATTAAGCATATCTTATAATTCAATGTGCTTGCTGGAATTGAAAATTTTNTTTTGGCATGTAAACTCTTATGTTTGAAGAAGTAACAATTTGTTATTCCTGAATCTATAAAACACGATTTTCGTTAAAAAAAAAATTCAAGAGCAAGAAATTATACTTGACATCATGTGCAATAAAATTTCGAAAATCACATGCTTCTGAGTAGGTAGGATTCCAACCTGTAAGGCAAAAGAAATATGGATAAAATGAATCTCTATCAGTATTATAAATTAAAGGTTCCACAATTTGAACTCCCTGTTGTGATATCATTGTTTTTAGCATCTAAGATAATGCAATACTCTGCTGTTATTGGGGATCCTGTCAGTGTCAAATAAAAACATCTCAGAAATATTACAACACTCACCACCAACTAAACAAAAGATCTCAAATGCTGGCTGCATATTTTATGCATAATCGTGTCTTAAAAATTAAATCTTAGAGCATATATTAGTAAACTCAGAATCTAAGCTTCCCAAATTTACTGAATTGGAAAACGAATTGAAATAGTATCACGTAACATATATATACAAAAAGCTAGCATTAAATAGTAGACAAGTTCAAGCAGCAAATATCCTTTCAATGAATAGCAGTATAAAGACTAGCAGCAAGCCTATTTTAAGTGTATATATTCATTCTATTCATATCAAGCTCTAAGCAAGCGCAAAGATGAAGGTAATTTACTATGTAAACCCAAAAAAAGCATTCTTATCTTGTCACCCCTCTTCATCAATCATCAATTGCAGCTACTAGTTTGGATGCATCACGAGCCAAGGAGCAGCAACGAAACACAAATGGATCATTCAATTGGTAAGTTGAATAAATCATTTCAAAGATTCTCAATAACAGCAAATCAGTGCAGACAAATGAGAACCAAGGGTGGAAATAAATTAATAGACATGCATCCTCTAACTTTGCAGGCTTTACAAGTATTACGTACCTTGTGTCTGTAAGGAGATAAATAAAGAGGCTTACTCTGGTCATGATGCCTCCAGTCCAGTCATTTGTAGCAAACTTGAGTGATGTGTAATGTTTTTGCTATATCTTTGATAAAGTGATGCGTGCTCTCATTTTATTGACATTGTGAGATATGAAACCCTGTCAAAAAGTGCAAATTCAACAGCATGAATGATGAGAAAAAATGTAGAAACTTTTCATTACACGTCTCCGAAAGATGAAGAAAATAGTGTCTCCGAAAAGGAGGTTTGAATACATAGAGAAGACATGCAATATTGTGTGATTCGGCTCCGACTGAAAACATGCATATACTACATGTCTCAAAATATAAACGTATGAATCTCTAAGCATGACATGAATTGATGAGTTACCATTTCATTGGTAAATTCATTAGAGAAAATGGGATATTTTCCCTAAAATTGTTTTCTCACCAAATTCAAAGACTGTGAATGCAAATCTTCTCTTAAGTAATCTGGACTTTAAAGTTCATCATATTTCATTTCACTGCAGTTAATTTGAAATGAAAAAAGTTAAAATCCCACCACCAACTCATGACGAACATACCAGTACACAACAACTGAAAATGTCGGCTTTAAGTGCAAATACTTTCCTTCTTTTTTGGATACTTGTAAAATATCAGATTGAAGCATGTTGCAATGAATACCTAGAAAATACTGCAGCTAGCCATACATACATATGTAGTTGCATTCACACAGTAACAATGAAGAAGTGAAAATGGAAACATAAATGCAACCTTACTATTCAGTCACGGAGAAAAACATGGGATAGAATAGAACATCAGGCATTTCTGGAGTAGCCACGACAATTGAAGCATCGGGAATTTCATCTTCTCCTTTGACAAAATTGTTGCTTTTGAATAAGATTTATCTTGAACGGATAGCAACTTATCAACCACAATAACATATCCAAGAATGTCAATGGGACTGATAATCTGCCAACTGTTTCATACAGACAGAGACTGCAGCTGTACACAGCAAATTGACTGCAGCTGATATTTTTCATGTTTTAAAACATGCTGAAATAAAAAAAATTAACTGCAGCTGTACACAGAATCTCACAACTCAATAATATGGAACATGAAAATCGACTACACACCTTACAAGATCAGTATTTTTCCAAATAACAGGATCAAGACGATTAAGAAGCAATAGCAACGATGCATCATATCCAGCTCTAATGATTTCTTCAATAAACATAGTGACCTGCATGATTGGCGTTCATGTCACCATAATTAGAATAAAAGGCTGTGAAAATTGACATTGTTCAATACAACATACAGCATATTTATCCACCCAGGATGAGCATCCAGATATTCTGTTGACGTCTGAAGCGACTGATGGTATGATTCACCTTTGCTTGCTAGAGAAAAACGGATTCTATCAAGAACTGACTTTGCAAAGAAGGCCAGCAATTATCCCTTCAGAAATGCCAAGAAAATTTTCAATTCCAGCAAGCACATTGAATTATAAGATATGCTTAATAATTATGATGAAATAGAAGTCAATCACCGCATAATGGAGAATGAGTTGAATCAAATTTAATTCCCAAATCACATTTCCAACCTAAGTAGGACAAAATTCCTATCAAACTAATTAAACTGAATTTATGAAATGTATGGTTTACCTCAGGGCATGCATTAATCAACTCTACATATCCAAGCTCTACATTATCGTTCTTTAAATAAAACCAAGAAATGTAGATGGCATACCGACAAGATCAAGAACAAAAGATACTTAAGACGGTTATTCGTCTGAAAAAGCAAGGATCTAAGCTCCTGACATGCCCTAGAACATTCCCTGGTTGCAATTCATGTTTCCATATAAAAAAGAAAAGAGTTTAATATGCCATTGGAGGAGAAAAGTATAAAAAGGGAACCATCTAGTTATGCATGTACCTCAAGAAGGGCTTCCACATTTTATTCTTCAAGGTGCTCCATGATAAACTGAAGTAATTCCAGTTTCGAATCATAGAACATCAGTAACTCAGGAAAAAAAAATTTATAGACAAAAGCAATTCCCGAATTTGTTGAATACAGGAAATCCTGATGGAAATCTAGGTACCAGATTTGTATGAAACCCTAGCATGAAACCTTTCCCTGGTGGGAACTCATTATTCAGAAATTGACTAGAAATAAGTAAAATATGAAGAATTACACTTAGATGACACCTCTGCTCTATAACCCATACATTTCGCAATGGCGGACTCCAAATATGCACCTGAATGTACTGCCTAAATTCAAGAAACAAGATTTCTTGGATGAGGATAAATATGAGCAAGAAACTTATTGTACACATCATGAATAATTTCTTAGATGCTAATTTCAAAGCCATCTTGAATGTATTCAATTAGGGCCTGCAAAAAGATCCTCTGGTACATGCTGATATCGCATTTGACAACTTTACATGAAAATTACCACCACCATACTTGAACCCGAGAGCATTGGCAAGATACCTGACAACGTAGCATTCAAAACCACAAATATTAAACTTGTAAAAAAAGTCTACCATTTATTGTTTGCTTCATTGGAAATAAAAAATTTGAGAGCTTAAATTTCAGGATCATCAATCTCTATCCTCAACGCAGCAACTGAATCAATCTAAACAGGATATTAACACTCAAAAATCATCAACATATTCATGAATGTCTCTCCAGAAATTAAAGACTTACTTCAACATACTGTGGATCCAACTACATGAAAATTAAAGACTTACTTCAACATACTGTGCATCCAACTCCATGACCAAACCAGCTCCAGCATATACGTCGATAATGACTTCTAATAAATGTTTAAGAAAATAATTTCAGATCATATATAGAATTCACTAAATTTTTCAGATAAAATGGATAAGGCAGCCCTTTAAAAGCCGTCTCTCACACTGATTTCTTCTACCAGGGCATAAAGGACGCAAGCCTTTTACAGTGAGCCTTCATGCAGTCCTACGACAGAACAACCGTCGGTGAGTAGAGACCCAAATCATTGCAGATATCATGAATATATGGTATATCTAGTTACTAAGATATGCATCCCACATCATAAAAACATCAAAATTGGGTGTTTCATCATGAATATTAGATGAAATAATAGCCAATTATAAAGCAAAGCTTGGGACAACTGAAATCTGTACATCAAAAAAGAATCTTACCAGCCCCTTAAGTTTGATTGAAATGGGCCTGTTCCCCAAAGCTTCTAGGACATTACATGAAGAACTCTAGATGTGTTATAATAAGGATAAAAAAGACATGAATTGATAACAATTGGTTAATGTTACCTGCAAATAGTCTGCCGATGCATTGACTCTCTCCTTATTCCATAGCTTTAACGTGAGTACGGTTAATTGAAAGGAACAATCACCAAAAAGAAGACGGGGTTCAAAGTCCCAAAATAGAAACTTCATTTTCAAAAAATTCCGAAAGCGAATATGTAGCAGCCTATGATCAATTGATCATCGAAATTCCCACAAATATTTTTCAAAGAAAAAGAAACAATGAACCCATTTCCCGGCAACGTTTCAGGATTTATCTATTATCCATATTGAAGAAACCACACCTTGGAAACAGTTCCATCAGATCTGCCATCAACAACACTCATTTCTCCATGCGTTTCTCGACACCCAGATGCCTTAGAAGAGTCCGAACCCGAAACATGGAAACAATGTAGAAAATGTATGGGGGGAGAAGGAGGGATGAGTGTTATAAAACAAAAGGGCAATGGACCGTTAGACACAACAGAAATAGCGCGGATGAATTTCCTTCAATCGCAATGTACTTTGAATTTTGAATTGAAACGGAATACAGAGTAACGGATTTAATTCNACACGTTATCTCAAATTGTTTTCTAAGGCAACTATTTTACAAATTCTAGCGAAATTTCGCACCAATAAATATTGTTACTTCAAAAAATAACAATGCTTGTGTACTATTTTTAGATTTAAAGTGAAAAATACCAAAGAACCGAAAAAAACTATGGTGTTGGGAGATGAATACCCCAAGGAAGTTGCTATCACAATGAATCATAGTACAAAATAGTCACGGAAATAAGGCTAAAACACCCACAACTACGATCCAAATGTGCAGACAAATGAGAACCAATGAGTGCAGACAATGAGAACCAAGGGTGGAAATCGATTCACATATTCTCAATAACAGCGAATCAGTGCAGACAAATGAGAACCAAGGGTGGAAATCGATTCATAAACATGCACCCTCTAACTTTGCAGAATTTACAGGTTACCTGTCAATCAATGATCAACAATGCTACCAAAGAGACAGTAATGGTAGCAAGCACCACAGCAAAACACAAGAAGATAAATACTTTAGAAGGTCATTCATCGCAATACAGGCTACTAAAAGAAGAAGACTTTAAAGAAGAACCAGCAGCTGTACTTACCCAGCTGTTCCATGGATTTCTCACCATCGGAACACTTGGAACAGAACCATTCAAGGATAATGAAGCACAAACATTTTCCATCTGTGACAACAGCATAGCTGAAGAAAAAACGCAAGTCAAAGAAGAGGAACTGAAGTTGATAACAAATGTGATGATTCCTCTGAAGGAAAAAGTCATATCAGCTTTAAAGAGAAAATTGAATGCAGTTCAATTACTATTGGTAGCAAAAATATAGGAACCAGAGGAGTCATCTAGCACCTGCAAAGCTGTCTCTTGGGATCAACTGTGCAACTGTCTGATGTCGCAGAACCAGCAAAGGAAAAACAGAGTAAGACTCTAATGGAGCTAATTCACAACACGAAACATGCAGAAGAGAATTATGGCATCAAACCAGACAAGGGGACGATAACAACGGGCAAAGAGGCCGACAAGTCCACAATACATATCATCAAAACGTTCATGAAGAAAAAAACTATTCATGGTTTAACGAGGAATTCAACAAACATTTCAGGACGAACTTCAAAATCTGCAACATCCAAGACAAAATTGCATAAGGTGGTGCATCACAATGCTCACGGCAACAATTTCATACCAATATAGCATCTTTTTTTAATTATAAAATTGGAAGATGTGTGCAAACTCAAATTTGAGAATGCAGATAATGCAAACTTTCAGCAGGAAAGTCCATCATAAGGAGTCTTTACTCGGTCATCGTGGTTAGAAGCTTGGGAATTGGAGCCAAAACAGAGCTACCTGTAACGTGGAGAGCATAAATATTGGTGACATACGATCATTAGTTGAAGATATAACAATACATCATCAAGAAGTCCTTCCGCAGAAGACCTTGTGCAATGAGAATCAGTCTCATGTCTCGCTGCATACAAGAGCAGGTTCTAATGCACATGGGAATGAATACTGGATCAGAACAGATGCAGATTGTAACTCATAAACTCACTTCAATCATCTGAGCATCCTCATAAAATAACTGAGTTCACTGTTTTAAGCTAAATAATAATTTCTTGACCTCATTTTCATTTCTAAAGCATGCCCCTTGTTAGAAAATCAAGATCCCCAGCATGTAGCTTATGCTGATTTCAACAAAAATAGACATCCGAATCAGTGGCCTGAAATCGTGTTGCTTTTACTTTGTAGATGTGGTGTTGGAGCTTTAGACAAGTGGTCTGCGCTTCATCCTACAAAAGGTAAGGTTACTTGCTTGTGTAAGATTACTTAAGCAGTTTCATTCAAGTATTACGTACCTTGTGTCTGTAAGGAAGATCAATAAAGAGGCTTACTCTGGTCATGATGCCTCCAGTCCAGTCATTTGTAGCAAACTTGAGTGATGGTTAATGTTTTTGCTATATCTTTGATAAAGTGATGTGTGCTTTCATTTTATTGACATTGTAAGATATGAAACCCTGTCAAAAAGTGAAAATTCAACAGCATGAATGTTGAGAAAAAATGTAGAAACTTTTCATTACAGGTACAGTAACAATGATATGGTAGTCGCATATTTTCATTAAAAAATTTGCCAGCAAGACATGGAACTTTACGCTACTGCAGGAAACACAGAAGAAACATAGTGATAATATACCATCCTCTTAAGAAGTTGAGAAAATATCAGCAGAATTCACATGAATAAGAATCATTGATGATCCAACATTACATGCAGGTTAATAATGCTTGCTCAATAGAATAAGAGAGGGTCAAGTAAGAGATCATGCACTCACAATTTGTACAGAGTCCAGCAAGTCTCGTAAAAATTCTTCAGCAACAGAAACATGTTGAAGTGCCACACAGATGTAAATGATGAAGAAAATAGTGTCTCCGAAAAGGAGGTTTGAAAACATAGAGAAGATGGGGAGACATGCAATACTGTGTGATTCGGCTCTGACCTAAAACATGCATATACCTATGTTAAATGGACACCGCCACGGCGCCACGGGGATTCGCGGACTCGGATTCGGGGACTCAGATTTGTTAAAGAGTCCGACTCGTTAATATCAATTATTTTTTTAATTAAAATATAAAATTTTAAAAAGACATTTGTTATTAACATGGTTGATAATTAATAATAAATAAAATTATGTTTATCTAATTATATTATACAAAATAATAAATTACTACCACAAATATATATGATAATTAATGTTTAAAACCTGTAAAATGTCGAAATAATTGGTATAAACTATATTACATTCCAATAATACTGATATACAACTAATTTTTTAAACATTAACGAATTATATTAATATATATAAATAAAAAAAATTTTTAATAATAACAATTTCAAAATAAATAATAATAAATTAAAATATAAAAAATGGACTCGTGTCCAACAAGTGTCCGAGAAGAGTCGGTGTCCTAGAAGAGTCTGACTCGGATTCGGCTTCCCGGGAGAAGAGTCCGTTTAACATAGGCATATACTACATGTCTCAAAACATGAATGTATGAATCTCTAAGCATGACATGAATTGATGAGTTACCATTTCATTGGTAAATTCATTAGAGAATATGGGATATTTTCCCTAAAATTGTTTTCTCACAGAATTCAAAGACGGTGAATGCAAATTCTTCTCTTAAGTAATCTGGACTTTAGAGTTCATCATCTTTCATTTCAATGCAGTTAATTTGAAATGAAAAAAGTTAAAATCCCACCAACTCATGACGAACATACNCAATTGTGCATTCCACTCGTGCTCATCATGGTGCTTTAAGATCTATTGCTGTTTGTGAAGACGAGTGCACAGTATTCACAGCTGGTGTTGAACCAGGATTTAAGGGAAATATTCAGAAATGGGAATTGGCGAGGGTTTCTTGCGTATCAACCTACAATGGCCATGAAGAGGTAATTTCGATTTCAGAAACTTTGATGCTTGTTTATAATAGCAATAACCATCCTTCAACCAATCTCATGTCACAGTATTGCTTCTTGACAGGTTGTGAATGCTATATGTGTTTTAGGATCATCTGGAAGGGTGGCTTCCTGTGATGGGACGTTACATGTATGGAATGGACAAACTGGAAATCTGATTTCTGCGTTTTCAGAGAGTCCTTTAGCCTTCACAAGGTTTCTTGACAGAGAAGAGAATTTACTTAATTTCAATCAGTTATCTAGTGGAATCCTTAATGCATCTTTTCATGGAAACTTGTTTACAATCAAGGACAGAAGTTGCATCTTTGGAGAAGTGAATTTCTGGAATCTGGTTTCCCACCCTTAGTATCATCAGTTTGCTCATCTGGCTCTGTACAAGATATTCCTTCCTCATCGTTGATATCGGCAGGATACAGCACCGGGCATTGCAGGCTTTTCAACATAAAAAGTGGAAAAATAATAGCTTCTTGGCAAGCTCATGATGCATATGTGACAAAGGTAACAAGAAATAATATACATTGGCGTAGAAGAAAAAAAGGTTATTCTATTTGATTATTGCAGATAGCTGCAGCTGCATACCAACTTATTTCCAGCTCTCTTGATAAGACATTGCGAGTATGGGATTTGAGAAGGTATTTTATCAAGAAAAGGCTTGTTTTTCATTACACGTTTCTGTTTTCAAAGAGCATATGTTGTTAGGAGCTGGACGTCGGAAAACACTGTATTCAGAGGGTACAGCGATGGAGTTCCTTCATTCTCAGTCTGGGGTCAAAATGTTATGTCTGTATGTAGAAACAAAATCAGCATCTCGTCTTTGCATAGTCTTCTAGATCAAGTAATTGCGATTCTCCATCTTCTTTTGAGCTTATATTATTCCATGCATGCTTTATCTTTTAGAATTTATTTACACTTGAAAACTGAGGCAGGAAGGGCAGCGCCGTACCTCCCAACAACATCTGTATGGGGCTGATGGGGAATCAAAGAACATGTCACTTCTTTCGGCGATCAGCATTCTGCCTTTTTCTCACCTGTTTCTTGTGGGAACAGAAGATGTATATCTAAAAATTTGTTGCTGAACAAGTTAAGAGCATCAACATAAGCTGGGAAGTCTGACAAGAGTAATAAGACATGGAGATAAATGAACGCAGAAGCAGATCTGCTGTCTGTAATTGCAGTATCAAATATGAATTTGGATTCTCCTTTTGTTTTATAAATATTTACCACTGTTCTTGATAATTTTGTGCATAGATGAAAAGGGGAGACGGAAAGGGATAGTAAGACTTCGTTATATTCAACAGCAAAGTTGGATAAGCTTAGAAGTCCTTCATGCACCGTGAGACTTTTTCTCACTAGAATTAGCTTTGAAATTTTGTTTCGACACGATCTTGTCATATTCATCAAACAAAAAACCTTTCAATTAACCGTACACACGTTGAAGCTATGGAATAAGGAGAGAGTCAATGCATCGGAAGAGGTTTTTCAGGTAACACTAACCCATTTTTATCAATTCATGTCTTTTCTATCCTTATTATAACACATCTAGAGTATTTCATCTAAAGTCCTAGAAGCTTTGGAGAACATGCCCATTTCAATCAAACTTAAGGGGCTGGTAAGATTCTTTTTTGGTGTGCAGTTTGCAGTTGTCCTAAGCCGTGTTTTATAATTGGCTATTATTTTGTCTCATATTCATGATGAAACACCCACTTTTGATCTTTTTATGATGTGGGATGCTTATTTTAGAAACTAGAAATTCCATTTATTCATGATATCTGCAATGACTTGGGTCTCCCAAATAAATCATGATGTGTAGAATAAGTTTCTTGGTCATATTTATCCTCATCCCATAAATCTTGTTTCTTGAATTTAGGCAGTGCATTCAGGTGCTATTTGGAGCCCACCATTGCGAATTGTATGGGTTATAGAGCAGAGGTGTCATCTAACTCCAATTCTTCATATTTAATTATTTATAATCAATTTCTGAATAATAAGTTCCCACCAGGGTAAGGTTTCATGCTAGGGTTTCATACAAATCCGGTACCTAGCTTGCCATCAGGATTTCCAGTATTCAACAAATTCGGGAATCGCTTTTGTCTATAAATTTTTTTATCCTGAGTTACTGATGTTCAATGATTCGAAACAGGAATTACTTCAGTTTATCATGGAGCACCTTGAAGATTAAAATGTGGAAGCCCTTCTTGAGGTACATGCATAACTAGATGGTTCCCTTTTTTTACTTTTCTCCTCCAATGGCATATTAAACTTTTTTCTTTTTTTATATGGAAACTAATTGCAACCAGGGAATGTTCTAGGGCATGTCAGGAGCTTAGATCATTGCTTTTTCGGATGAATTACCGTCTTAAGTATCTTCTGTTGCTTGATCTTGTCGATTACTCTACATTCAAAAATATGTAAGCTTGGATATGAAGAATTGATTAATGCATGCGCTGAGGTAAACTCAAAAAATCTCATAAATTCAATTTAATTAGCTCGATAGGAATTTTGTCCTACTTAGGTTGGAAATGTGATTTGGGAATTAAATTTGATTCAACTCATTCTCCATTATGCGGTGATTGATTTCTATTTCATCATAATTATTAAGCATATCTTATAATTCAATGTGCTTGCTGGAATTGAAAATTTTCTTGGCATTTTTGAAGGGATAATTGCTGGCCTTCTTTGCAAAGTCAATTCTTGATAGAATCCATTTTTCTCTTGCAAGCAAAGGTGAATCATACCATCAGTCGCTTCAGACGTTAGCAGAATATCTGGATGCTCATCCTGGGGTGGATAAATCTGCTGTATGTTGTATTGAACAATGTCAATTTTGGCAACCTTTTATTCTAATTATGGTGACATGAACGCCAATCATGCAGGTCACTATGTTTATTGAAGAAATCATTAGAGCTGGATATGCTGCATCATTGCTATTTCTTCTTAATCGTCTTGATCCTATTCTTTGGAAATATACTGATCTTGTAAGGTGTGTAGTCTATTTTCATGTTCCATATTATTGAGCTGTGAGATTCTGTGTACAGCTGCAGTCAATTTGCTTGATTTCAACATGTTTTAAAACATGAAAAATATCATAATGTTAAAGAGTGTTGACTGGTCTCTGTCTGTATGAAACAGTTGGCAGATTATCAATCCCATTGATATTCTTGGATATGTTATTGTGGTTGATAAGTTGCTATCCGTTCAAGATAAATCTTATTCAAAACCAACAATTTTGTCGAAGGAGAAGATGAAATTCCCGATGCTTCTATTCTATCTTTCGTCCGTTCCACGAATAGCAAGGTAGATTTATGTTTTCATTTTTGTTTCTTCATTGTTACTGTGTGAATGCAACTACATATATATGTATGGCTAACTGCAGTATTTTGATTTTCTAGGTATGCATTGCGACATGCTTCAATCTGATATTTTTAAAAGTATCCAAACAAAAGAAGAAAAGTGTTTGCAAGCAGACATCTTCAGGTGTTGTGTATAGGTATGTTCATGAAAAATACTTGAGCCAATTAATAAGATCAGATGTTCATGATGAGTTGATGAACTCAAAAGTCCATATTACTTAAGAGAAGATTTGCATTCACCATCTTTGAATTTGGTGAGAACAATTTTTAGGAAGACATCCCGTATTCTATAATGTATTTTCCAATGCTCAGTTAGAGATTCATACATTCATATTTTGAGACATGTATGTGCATGGTTTAGGTGGGAGCCGAATCACACAATATTGCATATGTCTAGGAAAAGTTTCTACTTGGGTCAAAGTTCCAACTTCGGTTGCCTTGCCATTTGATGTTTTCGAAGAAGTCCTTTCAATTGATTCAAACAATGTAAGAATATACTGATTCCATATAAATTTACGGGAGGACACCGCTATTCCAAAATTAGGTGTGCTTTGGGTAGGAATGATACGAGGATAAGGTTTTTTCTAGAACTCGTAATTATTATATTTTATTTTCTTCAGGATGTAGCAAAGAAGTTGCAAGTTCTGAAAAAAAGGATTTGGAAAAACGAAAGTTTGATACTCTCGGTGAAATTCGGAACGTTATTTCATAACTTTCAGCTTCGGTGGGGTTGGTATGCGCTAATCCTTAAAATGGCTCAAGAAACTAATTAACTTTCTTTCCCATGTTGTCAGGTTAAGGAGCTTAAGGAGAAGATGCAGAGTTTTGGTATGCTGTGGCCATGTTAGGAAGGCGCAGAGAGATCGAAAGAGCATGGATGGCCATAAAGAAGGTATCTATGCAGATTGCTAGAAACCTAATGGTTCAATGCATTTTGTCGAATATACTAGCTGTTGTTCTCTCAATTCGCTTTGTGTTAATTTTTTGGCAACATGACATAAGTTCTGTTTTGTAGTTTGCCATACACTGTTCTTTTATCTATCTTAAATCATTTTCAGTTTCACGGATACTAATCCTTTGCATTTAGATGTTCTCCTCATCTTCTCTATGTTTTCAAACCTCCTTTTCTGAGACACTATTTTCTTCATCATTCACATCTTTGTACGCTTCAACATCTTTCTGTTGCGGAAGAATTATAACGAGACTTGTAGGACTCTGTACAAATTGTGAGTGCATGATCTCTTACTTGACCCTCTCTTATTGCACAGGATGTCTGCAGCTAGAAAATATGAAGATATCAGTTTCATCAAAGGATGTCTGCAGCTAGAAAATATATCTCCATAGAGATCTCACTGAGAGCTAGAAAGGGTCATGGTAAAGATAGCAGCGATGGTAGAAACTCCGTATTCTGGTTCATATCTTGAAGATGATCAAAGTGGCTAAACTTTTGGTAAAGCAATAAACTATGGAGCTTTGTAAGCTTATTACATCGAGTGCGGCTAAAAAACTCAACAGGTACTCACTCCTTGTTAATTATGTCTATTTCTTGAATTCTACTGGCTGTGACCAGAATGTAAAAGTCGTTTTCCATCGGGTATCAAGGATCCACAGAATCAACGAAAGAAGAAGAAGAACCACAGAGGGTATAATCTCTCTTGAACACAACAAAACGTTTTTGTCTTAGATGGCTGATCATCCCGGTTTAGTTCCTGTCACTACTGCACAGTTTATTGAGTTTCATAAGGCTCTTGCAGGCTGAAAATTGATTTGCGTTATCATTAGGTTCATCATTCGTACGTTCAAAAGTGTTTATGTTTATTCTTCCTGTTTGTCTATTCGGATGCTGGAGCGTTGCTGGACACTGTAAGTAGTTGAAATAAGCTCCTTGGGCCCTTGAAGCTTTTCAGGATATGATGCTTTTCATGGATACTGTGAGTAGTAGAAAAAAGTAGTAGGAAGGCACTTTCTCGCTACTTACCCTTCCATTATTCTCATATATTCACTTTGTATTGCAGTTTTATGGCTTTAAAACATTTGATATGGATTATAATTTTTATTGTTCTCATGTATCAGGTCGCTTTTGAGGATATTATGCTTCCCAAAAGCGAAATATTCAAAAAACGGTATTCCATGGAGCAGGTATTATTGTTTTATTCAAAAAACATTTGATGAAGTGGATATGCATGTAAAGTCCCACAATACAATACTCTTGTGCATATATACTAGGCACATCTCAAAATCCTTAAACTTTGTCCTGTATAACAACCAATGGTGGACTGGAATTTCCATGGAAAAATGCTTCTTTTATTTCTAGGACCTCATTTGAGTGATTTGCAAGGTAAATCATTTTATTCTATTGACTTTCATTAACTTTGTAGAGCTGATTATCAACTCTTCCACCATGTTGAGATTACTGTAATAGCTTGAGCTTCCTTGGGATGCTGAAATCATGTTTCTCGAACTTCTCGAAAGCCTATGACCACAAGGTAATGTTTACTCTATGATCATTACTCATCTATCATCCATTCATGAAATTATTATTATTTTTTCATTTTTGAGGTTTCTGCAACTAACACAACCTCCGAGAGTGCTCTATCCTTACGCATCATCCATGAACCTCTTTCAACTGCTGCAACGTAACAAGTTAGTTGAAGATTACCGTGAAGGTCTTGCTGAACCAGACTACAGTTTTTTCATTAAATTCGAATCTAGTTTCATCATTCCCAACCATAGACCAAATACACTTGCCCTCAGTGACTTAGACCTGTAATTCTTCGTAATTGAACGGGCGGTTTTCACTTGCTCCATTCAGTTTTAGTGACGTTCATGGTTCATGGTTCATTTTGCAGGATCAACCAATCATAGCGAGCAGTCTGCAAGTTTGGGCAAGCAGTGGATATGATCAATGATGTAGCTGAAAAACCGGCCCCTGATCAATGATGCTGCAAAAGGTAATCCATAAAGAAGTTTTCATCCCATAGGTTGGTCCCTCTTATGGATGTGCTTCTTTTTATACTTGACGTCATACATGTATTTGAAAAAAACATGTTCATGGTTGTAGTAATGCTGAAATGTTACTTACAGGACCAATATATATGGAGTGCTAGCTCTGGAATAAAACTACTCAACCCAAATCGAAAGTGGCTCATATTGCCATGAATATTCTTTGTTTGATTCTAAAAAGCAGTTCCCCTACACTCGAATTCTTTTTAAGAAGTATTACTTCAATTGAGTTTGGGGTTTGTTATTTTTCCTTCTATTTATTTATATTTTTTTCTTTCGATTGATTTGCTGCTTAAATTATTTGGTTTTCCTCTTAAGTTGCTGAATTTGTTGTGGCCCCGAACCAATATTTTGGCGAAGTAATAGTGAGACGACTTATTTTGTATGTGATGCATATTTCTTTTATTTGTATGCCCGAGTGCTTTCCAAAGTTACAATTCAGAGAAGTATTATAATTTTCGATACCTTGGAGAATAGTTTGTATGCGTAGAGCTGATTGTGCTTGTTTTATCATGATTGTTTACTTTTTAACCATCCTGAGTAAACTGCAGCAATTGGACCTTCTTCCAGATCGTGTCGCGTATCCCGAACATACCGAATATGGATAACAGAATTGGAAAGTGGCCTATGACCATGTAATGTTTATTGTGTGATCATTACTCATATATCTTCCATTCATGAAATTATACCTATGAGGCTCAAATTAAGAAGTGTTATTTTTCATTTTGTGGGGAGCATTAGCTTCGACTAATAACACTCAATTATCCATGGCTCACCCTAAATGCTTCTGAGGTACAAATCGGGTTCCATCATTCCCATGACTGGAGTCTATAAGCTCAACTAGAGGCCTAATACACCTGTCCTCCGTGACTTCAGTTTACCTCTTAGGTATGTTTTCGTTATGGGAGTGGTTTTCACTTGCTTCTTTCAGTGTTAGTGAGTTGCAAATTATGAATGGTTTATTTTGTAGGATCATTCAATTTGGACTCACTATAATCATTCGTCACCCGGCCCCTAATCAATGATGTTGGGAAAGGTAATCCATAAACTGTTTTCATAGGCATGTACATGTATTTGATTCATGGTTGTACTCTTGCTGAAATGGAGAGTTAGCCCTGGAATAACACTACTCAACCCAAACTGAAAATAGCTCATAGTGTGGAACACTCTTTGTTTCATTATACTTCTCTTACATTAGGGTTGCATTTCAAGAAAATGTATGCCTTTGGCGACTCATACACGGATATCGGAAACACCAAAATTTCCTACATTTGGAATGTGGGGAGGGTTGTTTTGCATTTTGAAGAGAATTTTAAGATTTTTTCTCATGCTTGTCGCATGTACTACTAATTTATTCATGTTTTTTTCTATCTGTTTTTGCTCGTCTCTTAGCTTCGCAGGATAATTCATGTGTGGAAGGAATATCCAGACAACTTATTCATGAAGACTATTTATATGGGGCGATTAGTATACCTCAACACTTGAATTTGTATCTAATTTTTGTTCGCTCTCTGCAGGTGTTTATGATGAAGTCGAGATTTCCCTTTCATTATAGATTCCGAACCCAAATTGATAACCATGAGAAGGTACAAATTATACTTCTTTGCTGTGTTTTTTGGTTTGATTTCATTTGAGTGTTATATAGTGCATATGATAGTGCAATATTAAGAATAATTGTTGTTCTGTTTTCATTGATTGACCCTAAATTATTGTGATAAGTAGAGCATATGAATTGTTTGTTGATAGCTTTTATTTCGCATCAAATTCGGAACCATACAACCTATTCAACTTTCCCTTGGCCGTTGTAAGTGTCCGTCCAAGTATAAAGTTTCTCGTATCACTATGATATAATTTATATGTGTGTTGAATTGTTGCTATTTCTTCATTGTGAACTCTTGGCTTATGAATCTATGCTGATAGCTATTTGTTTTCATTTTAAGTTTAATTGTTTTTTTGTCTATCGTCTATTTCTTTATATTTTGTTTTTACAAAAGGAATTAACTAGGAAAAGTGTATGATCAATCATATTTGATGATGTTGAGTTGTATTTTGTCTTGATTCTCTCAATTTTGCTAAATTTTTATTCTTCTTTTGTTGTCTTTGCTCTATAGTGTTTCCTAACTTGAAATTGGTGGTTTTCTTTTTGGGTGTCTTTATATTTTTGTTTTAGAGGGAAAAACCAATGGGTTTAGATAGTTAGGATTTAGGAATATGTCATCTTCATCATCAACAATGTTTTTTGTTGACTCGGAATATTAAATCAAGGGCTCTGGCGATTAGGGCGACTCTAGAGGACGAAGGGGGGGTTGCAATTCTTGACTGAAAACGATGGACACTGATTCAGGGAGACAAGAAACTGAAGGGAGCAATCGGAGAAAGTCATATGTAGAAGCGGTTCGAGGGGAAAATCCATATCCCGATGGCTGGGTAATTGTAGCGAGAAAGAACGGGAAGCCGGGGGTGGAAATTAGGAAAAGCCTGGGTCAAGACCAATGTTTTTGTACCGGTCCGGAATTACGTACCGATATGAGCGGTACGACCGGTATACCGGGCGGTACCAAATTTTATTTTATTTTATTTAAAAAAAAATTAATATTGAATTAGTTTTTTAGGATCAGACCAGAAAAAACCCGAACATCGACCCTAATACTCGGTACCGGGCGGTATGAAAAAAAAAATACCGGTACCGAGCGAAATTTGACGTATTGGGCTGTATGGTATGAAAACACTGGTCAAGATAAACACCAAACAACTACTAGAACAAATTGAGCAGAGTCACGGTATCCTTTTTTGTAACATATTTTGAGCACGGAGTTAGAGCGGCAGACTTGGGGGAGCTATTTAGCACAGTGGCTCCAATGATGGATGTTATACTTCCAGCGAAACTGTCTAGGAAGGGTGGGAAATTCACTTTTGTTAGGGTACGGAAAATGGATGCAGAGGGATTTCTAAGGAATACTCAGAATTTGTGGTTGGGAAGACGGAGACTGGAGTTTATCCGGCAAGACCGAGGGAGAAAGGAAAGACAACACAAGTTTGGGTAAAAAAAACACAAGAGGGAGGCGATGTAGGCGATAGAAAATCAGAAAACATGATAGCAACAAGAGTGGTACAGACATATATCCATCCTAAGAAACCACATAAGCAGCATATCAACGAAGCCTCTACTCTACTAAAACTAGAATTTACATTTGATGAAAAATTGGAAGATAAGGAGTGGATGGGAAGATGCATAGTTGGAGAGCTAAACAATATAGAAAAATTGTATGAATTGGAGGAAGAGGTAGCAGCATATACAACCCCTCTTGTTGTGGTAAGATATGGTAAAGGAACACAAGTGATTATTGAATGTGCAAATAAAGAAAAATGCAGTGGCTATTGTTAGAGGAGAAGGAATGGCTAGACAAATGGTTACATGACTATTGTGCTCTTGAGGAAGGAGCAGAGCAATGTGAGGTGAAGTGGATTGGAATAGAGGGGGTTCCTCTAATATTATGGAGGGAGGAGGTTTTTAAGTCAATAGCATCTCGATGGGGAAGAGTAGTAATTGTCCACCCATGCACGGTGAAAAAACAGTGGCTTGATTTTGGTAGAGTATTAATTGAGGTTCAGAGAGAGGTCAAGAACGAGGGGGAATTCGTTATAAACAATGGTGATACATCTTTTCAAGGTAGAATTTTCGAGGATACAAATATTGGATCTATCCCAATTATCCATCAAATACTATCAGCGGGTCACTTTGGTTATGGGGTTGAATCAGAAGGGTCTGTTATGGGACTGGATGAGGAATGGGAAGCAACTAGAAAGGATGAAGCAATAGCAGATGAACTACACAAGGAGATTTCAGAATCTCCTAATTCAAGAATCTTAGAAGAGGATGAGTTGAGTAAACACAAACAAGGAAAAGAAATTACCGAGTTACCCAGTATAGACTCTTCCTCTATCATATTGAAAGGAGTTCAGAAGGGAGCATCCAACCAATTTTATAAGAGGAGAGTGAAAAGGTCAAGTATATAAAAATACATTGATTTTGGATGATATTGTAGAGGAACAAATGACACATATGCTTTCTTTATTGCCTATAATTGGTTGCTCGGTGGAGGAAAATAAATTAGAGGCACTTCAAAAAGAAATCATGAGGAGATATCTAAATTGATATCTCTTCAACCTTCGAGATATAATGGTGTATATGGATAATATGATGAGTGTAAACTGTCGAGGATTTCGTAACCCTATCAAAAGGGCTAGACTAAAGGAACTACTTAGCAAATGGAATGTGGATATTTTGTTTGTACAAGAGACGATGTTTGAGGATATTAGTGTGATTTTAATACGATCAGTCTGGGGAAGTAAACCAATGAATTTTAAGTGGCTTCCCGCTGATGGGTTATCTGGGGGACTTGTTACTATATGGAATCCATTATATTTTTAGCTTGAATCAGAGATTAGCGCACAAAGATGCCTTGGATTGTGTAGTATTATACAAAATGAACAGTGGTTACTTATGAATATATACGGGGAGATGGATGTAGGAGGGAAGAAGACTCAATGGGAATGGATAAGCACACAACTTAATGGGTAGACATGATCTTTTCTTGGTATTGGGGACTTTAATGTGATTATGGATTCTTTAGAAAGAAGAGGTACACTTGCTGACCATAGGGCAATGACAGACTATCAATCTTTTCTGAACCAACAGAACGTATTGGATATTCCTATGGGGGGATGTAAATATACGTGGAAGAACAAATCTGGTACTAAACTTAGCAGAGTCGATCGAACTATATTGAGGTCAGAGAGGGAGATCTCTCTAATTTTGAGGGGCTTACCATGGGAGATAACAGATCATCGTCCTCTCTTATTAAGTCAATCTAGGGAAGATTTTGGTTCGATTCCCTTTAAGTTCTATAATGTATGGTTGCAAAACGAAAGGTTGACAAATTTTGTGAAAGACTCGTGGAAGAATCTGAACATTCAAGGAAGACCGCTTTTCATTATGAAGGAAAAGCTAAAACTTATGAAGAATTTGATAAAGCCGTGGATCAAGGCTCACCTAGATATAGATAGAGCTACAATTGCAAATTTAAAAGGTGCAGTACAGCAATGGGAAGGTACAATGGAAGAAAGAGATCTAAGATAGGAAGAAAAATCATATCTTACTTAGAACAAGCTAAAGAGCTAGAGACGCTATTGGGAAAGGAGTACATGATGGAAGGGGATGAAAACTCGACATATTTTCACATTGTCAAAAAAAGAAGAATGTCACGAGCTAACATTAGAGGAATTCTTATTAATGATCAATGGAAAACAGATGCATCTTCTATCAAGGAAGCAGCGAATGATTACTTTTCAGGAGACTGGGGATTACATGTCTCATCTTTCATCGCTTGATCTACCCAAACTGAATTCCACAATGACGGAATATTTAGACAAAGAGATCACTGCAGATGAAGTTAAAATAGCAGTATGAAAAGGTGGATATAATAAGTCTCCAGGTCCAGAAGGAATCACATATGAATTTTTTAGATTCTTTTGGGATTTGATAGGTCCAGAGTTGGTGGCGGCAGTGAAAGATTTTGAGTATGACCGATCTTTTCCTCCTGGTGCAAACCCCTCTTTTATTACTCTGATTCCTAAAGTAACAAACCCGGTTCAATTTCAAGACTATAGACCTCTGAGCTTGATCGGCATAGTGTACAAGATAATCGCCAAGATTCTAGCTAATAGGCCAAAGGAAGTGCTTCCGAATATTATCAGTCACACCCAGTCGGCTTTTCTTAAAGGGAGACAAATTACAGATGGAGTTCTTATAGCAAATGAGGTGGCATTGTATGCAAAGAAGACAAAGAACAAACTATTGATATTCAAAGCGGACTTTCGGAAGGCTTTTTGATAGTGTAAATTGGGTTTTCTTGTTGGATGCGATTGATGGGTTTCAGCCCAAAATGGGTTGATTGGATATATGCATGCCTACATTCAACATCAATGTCAGTGTTGGTTAAAGGAAGCCCATCAGGATTTTTTAAGCCATCTTAAGGCATACGTCAAGGGGACCCATTGGCACAGTTTCTCTTTATAATAGTGGCAGAGGTCTATAATAAAGTGCTTGAGGCAGCAAAAATATCTGGTCTTTTTGAAAGTTTCTATATTAATGAGAACTGTTCTATTTCTCATATGCAGTTTGATGACGACACAATATTGTTTGGCTCATGGACAGAAAAAAATTTGAGGTTCATTACTCAACTTTTCTTTAGCTTTGGACTGATATCGGGTTTGAGATTGAATACACAAAAATCCTCTTTGACTGGCATTAATGTAACACCATCAGAAGTTGATAGATGGGCACTAAATATTGGTTGCATAGCATCTCCGCTACCGCTGAAATATTTGGGGCTTCCTCTGGACAGCCACAAGGCGAGAGCAAACTCTTGGAAACCAGTCTTATCTAAAGTGGCCTCCCGACTCGTAGATTGGAAAGCTGATATTATGTCATATGGTGGAAGATATGTACTCACCAACTCAGTTCTATCGAGCCTACCACTCTATTATGTCTTTATTCAAGGCACATTTAGCAACGATAAGAAGTATTGATGCATTAAGGCGAAATTTCTTTGGGGGGGAAAAATTGATAAGGTGCGCACTCCATTGATTAAATGGGATACGGTGACATCCAACTTAGAATATGGAGGACTTGGACTAAAAAGTTTAGAATTGAAGAATCTCTCGTTACTTTTGAAGTGGATATGGCGATTCTTTACGGAGGAACAAGCTCATTGGAATCAGATTATTAGAGCTTTGCATGGCCCCCAAGGGGGGTTGGAAGGTAGTCCTGATGGAACCAGAAGTGGTCCATGGTTCGATATCTTGAAGGCATACAAAAATGTCCGGAATCTATATCCGGAGGCTCCTCTCTATGTGATATGGAAGGTGGGGAAATGGACAAAATTTTTTATTCTGGCATGACTTATGGATTGATGGGGAATCACTTAAAGAAAAATTCCCAAGAGTTTATGCTATCTCTGTTGATAAAATGGCTAAAGTTGCTAATATGGGAAGAATGGATAGTAGAGTATGGAGTTGGTCGAAAATACCAGGGGAATTTTCGAGAGGGGCTACTGGTTCACAAAGGAGTAATCTCCTACTTCTTTTAGCATCACAATTTATCAATTTTGATAGAGTTGATACTTCATATTGGGGTAAGATGAATAATAAATATATATGCAAAGAGGTATATCTTACACTGCAAAACTGTAGCAATATTCAGAATGCTAACTATCATAAAGATTGGTGGAAGAATGGTGGCCTAAGAAGATTAAAATATTTTTATGGCTAGTATTAAAGGAAAGCCTCCCTACAACCAAGCTTTTATCAATTAGAAGAATGATAATAGGTCCTTCGACGTGCCCAATGTGTCTTAAGGATGAAGAATCACTAGGACATTTATTTTGGGATTGTGAAGCCTTTAAATCAATATGGGCGGAATTTTCGTTATGGTGGAAACACAGCAGACATCCATGTCTACCTAATACATGGGGAGAAGTTATGATATTGGTGCAAAAGAAGATAGTAAACAATCCGGTGAAAAAGGCCATGCAATTCTCCGTCTTAGTTTTATTATGGAAGCATTGGTACAGGCGGAATAAGATATTATTCAATAATTTGGGAATAACTGATCCCAAGTGTATATTAGGGGTCCAACTTTTTACTTTTCAGCAGCTCAAGAATAGGGGAAAGATCGCTAGACTTCAAATATTAGACTGGATCCAAGCCCCTTATGAAGAAATTCTAAACGCAACTAGCTTACTATGAAATTTGTACTTTGATTTGAGATTAGCTTTTGGTTGATCTCAAATTATTTTAATAAAATAAAATTTCTGTTAAAAAAAAACAATGTTTTTTGTTGGGATATGCAAACTTAGAGGAAACCCCAAAACGAATGAGAAATCACGTGATTGTTAGAATAGTCAAATTCACTATATGAATGAAAACCAACCTATACAACTTTCCTTTTCCGGTAAGTCTCCAAGTTCAAAGTTTCTCGTATCTTATGATATAATTTATTGGTGTATCGTTGAATTATTGCCACATCTTCATTGTGAACCCTTGGCTTATGGAAGCATTAGTATGTATGACATATTTGATCTCCAAAGTTTTCAATTTTGACAAATGAAATACTCAACCAAAATCAAATTTCGTGACTAATTTTGCCACTTTGTTGATCTAATTTACTTATAAACTTAGAGAATCAAATCTACTAAAATTTTAAAGTTCATAGACTAAATATGTCATTACAAATTATGAAAACTGATTTTGCAAAACTATACAAGTTTATGGAGTTTCCAAATTAAGATACATATTAATGACATTTACATTCTGAGATTCCCATGAAAAATATTTGAGCCAATTAATAAGATCAGATGTTCATCATGAGTTGAGGAACTCTAAAGTCCATATTACTTAAGAGAAGATTTGCATTCACCGTCTTTGAATTTGGTGAGAAAATAATTTTTAGGAAGATATCCATATTCTATAATGAATTTTCCAATGTTCAGTTAGAGATTCATAGATTCATATTTTGAGACATATATGTGCATGGTTTAGGTCGGAGCCGGATCACACAATATTGCATGTCTAGGAAAAGTTTCTACTTGGGTCAAAGTTCCAACTTCGATTTCCTTGCCATTTGATGTTTTCGAAGAAGTCCTTTCAATTGATTTAAACAATGTAAGAATAGACTGATTCCATATAAATTGACTAGAGGTCATCACTATTCCAAAATTAGGTATGCTTTGGGTAGGAATGATACTAGGATGAGGTTTTTTCTAGAACTTGTAATTATTATATTTTATTTTGTTCAGGATGTAGCAAAGAAGTAGGCAAGTTCTGAAAAAAATGATTTGGAAAAACGAAATTTTGATACTCTCGGTGAAATTCGGAATGTTATTTCATAACATTCAGCTCCGGTGGTGTTAGTATGCGCTAATCCTTAAAATGGCTCAAGAAACTAATTAACTTTCTTCCCCATGTTGCCAGGTTAAGGAGCTTAAGGAGAAGATGCAGAGTTTCAGTATGCTGTGGCCAGGTTACGAAGGCGCATTTCCTTATGTTGCATATCACCCTAAAACTAGTTATCTGGCCGGGCCATAAAGAAGGTAACTATGCAGATTGCTAGAAACCTAATGGTTCAATGCACTTTGTCGAATATACTACTAGCTGTTCTCTCAATTCGCTTTGTGTTAATTTTTTGGCAGCATGACATAAGTTCTGTTTTGTAGTTTGCAATACACTGTTATTTTATCTATCTTAAATCATTTTCAGTTTCACGCATACTAATCCTTTGCATTTAGATGTTCTCCTCAGCTTCTCTATGTTTTCAAACCTCCTTTTCTGAGACACTATTTTATTCATCATTCACATCTGCGTGACACTTCAACATGTTTCTGTTGCCAAAGAATTTTTACGAGACTTGCTGGACTCTACAAATTTTGAGTGCATGATCTCTTACTTGACCCTCTCTTATTTTATTGAGCCAGCACTATTAACCTGCATGTAATGTTGGATCATCAATGATTCCTATTCATGTGAATTCTGCTGATATTTCCTCAGCTTCTTAAGAGGATGGTATATTATCACTATGTTTCTTCTGTGTTTCCTGCAGTAGCGTAAAGTTCCATGTCTTGCTGGCAATTTTCTTAATGAAAATATGCGACTACCATATCATTGTTATTGTACCTATAATGAAAAGTTTCTATATTTTTTCTCATCATTCATGCTGTTGAATTTGCACTTTTTGACAGGGTTTCATATCTCACAATGTCAATAAAATGAAAGCACACATCACTTTATCAAAGATATAGCAGAAACATTACACATCACTCAAGTTTGCTACAAATGATTCGACTAGAGGCATCATGACCAGAGTAAGCCTCTTTATTGATCTTCCTTCCAGACACAAGGTACGTAATACATGAATGAAACTGCTTAAGTAACCTTACCTTTTGTAGGATGAAACGCAAACCACTTGTCTAAAGCTCCAACACCACGTCTACAAAGTAAAAGCAACACGATTTCAGGTCACTGATTCAGATATCTATTTTTTTTGGAATCAGTATAAGCTACATGCTGGGGGATCTTGATTTTCTAACAAGGGGCATGCTTTAGAAATGAAAATGAGGTCAAGAAATTATTATTTAGCTTAAAACATTGAACTCAGTTATTCTATGAGGATCCTCAGATGAACGAAGTGAGTTTATGACTTACAATCTGCATCTGTTCTGATCCAGTATTCATTCCCATGTGCATTAGGACTTGCTCTTGTAAGCAGCGAGACATGAGACTGATTCTCATTGCACAAGGTCTTCTGCGGAAGGACTTCTTGATGATGTATTGTTATATCTTCAACTAATGATCTCGTGTCACCAATATTATGCTCCACGTTACAGGTAGCTCTCTTTTGGCTCCAATTCTCAAGCTTCTGACCACGATGATCAAGTAGAGACTCCTTATGATGGACTTTCCTGCTGAAAGTTTGCATGATCTGCATTCTCAAATTTGAGTTTGCACACATCTTCCAATTTTTAAATTAAAAAAAAGATGCTATATCGGTATGAAATTGTTGCCATGAACATTGTGATGCACCTTATGCAATTTTGTCTTGGATATCGCAGATTTTGAAGTTCGTCCTGAAATGTTTGTTGAACTCCTCGTTAAACCATGAATTGTTTCTTTCTTCATGGATGTTTCGATGATATGTATTGTGGACTTGTCGGCCTCTTTGCCCGTTGTTATCGTCTCCTTGTCTGGTTTGATGCCATAATTCTCTTCTGCCTGTTTCGTCTTGTGAATTAGCTCCATTAGAGTCTTACTCTGTTTTTCCTTTGCTGGTTCTGTGACACCAGACAGTTGCACAGTTGATCCCAAGAGACAGCTTTGTAGGTGGTGGATGACTCCTCTGGTTCCTATACTTTTGCTACCAATAGTAATTGAACTGCATTCACTTTTCTCTTCAGAGCTTATATGATTGTTTCCTCCAGAGGAATTATCACATTTTTCATCATTAGTTTTATCCTCCAGAACCTGCTCCACCTTATTTGTTATCACCTTCAGTTCCTCTTCTTTGACTTGCGTTTTTTCTTCAGCTATTCTGTTGTCACGGATGAAAAATGTTTGTGTTTCATGATCCTTGACGAATGGTTCTGTTCCAAGTGTGCCGATGGTGAGAAATCCATGGAACAGCTGGGTAAGCGCAGCTGTTGGGTCTTCTTCAAAGTCTTTTTTTGCTTTAGTAGCCTGTAGTGCGATGAATGACCTTTTGAAGTATTTATCTTCTTTTGTTTTGCTGTGGTACTTATCACTATTACTGTCTCTTTGGTAGCATTGTTGATCATTGATTGACAGGTAACCTGTAAAGCCTGCAAAGTTAGAGGATGTATGTCTATTAATTGATTTACACCCTTGGTTCTCATTTTTCTGCGCTGATTTGCTGTTATTGAGAATCTGTGAAATGATTTGTTCAACTTACCAATTGAATGATCCATTTGTGTTTTGTTGCTGCTCCTTAGCTTCCGATGCATCCAACCTAGTAGCTGCAATTTATGACTAATGAAGAGGGATGACAAGATAAGGAATGCTTTTGTTTGGTTTTATATAAGTAAATTACCTTCATCTTTGCGCTTGCTGAGAGCTTGATATGAATAGAATGAATATAGACGACACTTTAAATAGGCTTGCTAGTCTTTATACTGCTATTCATTGAAATGATATTTGCTGCTTGAACTTGTCTACTATTTAATGCTAGCTTTTTGTATATATATATTACATGTTCATACTATTTCTATTCCTTTCCCAATTCAGTAAATTTGGGAAGCTAAGAATCTGAGTTTACTAACTTCATATTAATACGGCTTTTGTATAATATATGCTCTAGATTTAATATTTAAGACATGATTATGCATAAAATATGAGATTTCTTGTTTAGTTGGTGGTAAGCGTTGTAATGTTTCTGAGATATTTTGATTTGACACTGACAGGACCCCAATAACAGCAGAGTATTGCATTATCTTAGAAGCTAAAAACAATGATATCACAACAGGGAGTTCAAATTGTGGAACCTTTAATATAATACTACTGATATAGATTACTTTTATCCATATTTCTTTTGCTTTCCAGGTTGGAATCCTACCTACTCAGAAGCATCCGATTTCCTAAATTTTATTGCACATGATTTCTTGCTCTTGAATTACGATTGTTTTCTGACATTTATCATCTTTAGGTACAGCCACACAGGCCCCTCCAAATGTTTCAGCAGCTCATGTGATTCTGAATGTGTTAGCAGCTCATAATGCTTCTAAGATTTTCAGTTCATATATCTTTTCAAGATAGTTGGCATATGTATGAATAATTTTTAGGTAGCTGAGTAGTAATAATGGTGATTCTCGTGTGCACGATCCTGATGATGCTTATTTTTTCGTTTTTGTTTGTAAGTTGTTGTTTTGTAGTAAATTTGGTATGGAGGGTCCTGTCGTGAGAATCTCAATGAGTATACAAAACACATTCATTGGTTCTGTGTATAGTGTTGATTATTTCACTAACTTTTGATTAACAGTATGGCATAGAACATGGGCGGTCCTGTACAAGACGTTTTATGTTTGTTTGTTGTGGACCTAATTTGAGATATGGTACTATACCCGTGATCATCTACTGGGGATGTTTGATCTCTTGTTCTATAACTTTGTAGTATTATTTTCCTTCTTTTGTGTATCGAAAGTGAATGAATTTGTTGTGGTAAATAACATAGCATTCCCATGTATAATTTATTAATTATAGAGTTTGTGTTTAAACTTTGACCTGTTATGGGTATTTCATATGGATAATTCATTGGAATCTGATCTCAAATAATTCTCTTTTGGCAGGGCCAAATGCAGTTGCTGAATTACATGGTACGACTATGATACTAGCTTGTGAATTGCTATGATATAACAATCAGTTATTTGGTTCTATAAAATGATTGTGGTTTTTTTAGTATAATTAAGAGGAGTGATTTTGCCCGGGAATCAAAATACAAATTTGATCCTATAGTTTTATGATTATGATTCCTTAAGTTTTTACGTTTGTCTATTGTGCACCTATTTTGGGATATGGGATTATACTCTGATCATGTGCTGGGGGTGTTTGATCACTCCCTCCACCCACTTTATAAGATATTGTCCGCTTTAAATTAGATTAACCCTAATGACTCTCGTCTAACTTCTTTATTTTTTTCATAGCTATAAATTTCATATTAGGTCACCCATCTTGCCTCTAGTCTAGGATAGCACGTTTAGCATTTTGGTTACACTAGAATCATTGCTACTTTGCTAGGAAAAATATATGTGCAAATGTTGACGAATCATCATACTTAACTTAAGATTGTTCTCTGGCTATAGCCGATGATGTGATTCGTCTAAGATGTTTTACCACTCCAAGGGGTGTATAACTTTAGGGTATTATCGTATTGTTTTCATTCTTTTGTGTAATATCATATACAGCCATTTATAGCGTTTGTGTTTAAACTTGGACATGTTAAGAGTATTTCATGTGACAGACAATGGATAATTAATTGGAATCTGATCTCAAATAATTCTCTTTTGGCAGGTTCCAGTTCTGTACTGCCCACATGCAGTTGCTTAATTACATGGTACGACTATGATACTAAAATTTAATAAACTAATGTTCAACATATAATTTAATGATTTATTAAATAGTAAATGGATGACATCATCAATAAGGGTAAATATAAATTATTTAATTGTAAAAAGTTTCATTATGTCAATTTAAACCGTGCAAAACTTTTTCTATCAGTGTTAAAATACTTTTATTCTAAAAACCAATGATATGATTATAAGACTTATAGTCTAACACTGCTAGATAATTTTTTTCCAAATTTTTTTAGTATAACTAAGTAAGAGTGATTTTACCATGGAATCAAAATACAAATTTGGTCCTATAGTTTTAGGGTTTTGATAATTTTTATCTCAAAACTTTTATTATTATGACAATTATGATTCTCAAAATATGAAAATTACAAAATCGATTTTCATACTTTTTAAGTTTCGACAAAACCAGTCCATAAAATTTAGATGTATACATAATTGGTTTCAAAGTTTTTAATTTTGGCAATTTAGATCATCGACCAAAATCAGATTTCAAAAACAGATTTCGATGATCTATTTTACCACTTTGAGTATCAAAGTTAACAAACCTTAAAGTTTAAAATTAAATATGTTATTGTAAATTATTAGGGAAAATTTCATTTTTATTCCTTCAAATTTACTTCAAAATCAATTTTGATCATTCAATTTAAAAAAATTCAAATTAAGTTATTCAATTTTAGTCCAAATTACTAAAATACTCTTAATTTCAAATATTTATAATAATAATTATTAAATTAAGTTTCATTCTTTATAAACAACCTTTTAAATTACGGAAAATATTGAACTCTATACAAAAATTATTTTTCGTTGAATTGATTCAAATTTTGTCGAAATTTCAGAATAAATTTCAATACGAAAATTTATGTATTAAGCATTTGTCTTTATATTAGTCTTTTATATCGAGAATATGTTCATATGTACATCAATGTCGGGTGGTACGACTCGATATCATATTATTTGATCGGAGTTCCTATTAAGTAATAACTTTATTTTTAAAAATAAATATTTGATTAAAAAAATTAGTGTGAGGTGGTTTATTGGCCCAAAAATATTGGTGTTAAATGAATTTATATATATATATTAATAATATTTCATATGTATTGCACTACAAATTATTATGCAATGGAGTTTTAGATATTGATCAAAATGCTATTTAATTTTTAAAAACATATATAATTAAAATAATTTTTAAGTTAACAATTAATATATATATACTCGAAATTGTATATACCAACCGATATAAATGTGATGCTTAATACACAAATTTGTGTTTTAAATTGAGGGTTCGAAATTTTTACAAAATTTCATTCATTTTACAGAAAAATTATTTTTAGCATTGAGTCAAAATTTTCTATAGTTAAAACATTGTTTATAAAAGATAAAACTTAATTTAACAGTAAGTATTATAATTATTTGAAATTAATGCATTTTAATAATTCTGAACGAAAATTGATAATATATTAATTTGTGTACAATACCGGTCTCAGGCCTTGTTTAGTTTCAAAATAATCGTACTTTTTTTATTATTAAATTTATAACATTGGTCATATTTTTAATTTGCATTCTAACAGCGATTCACTGTCTATGAATAAATTGTATAATCTATAAAAATGAGTATAGTTGAAATTTTAAAATTAAATATTTTTTTATATGTTATTTTAGTTAAAATTATTAAATAAATAATTTTTTATTATATAATCATAATTTATTTATTTATATCTTAAATTTATTGTTGAACAGTGAATGATGTTAGAATGCAAATTAAAAATCTGACCAATGTTATAAATTTAATAATAAAAAAAATACGATTATTTTGAAATTAGACAAGACCGCCTACCACCCATACACCCATACTGTATACATTTGCCCATGATCTTGTACCTGAATACTCCAAATCCAACCTGGCAATCAAAGTTTCTCATTTACTTGTTGTCCCACATCGATAACTACAATAACAATTGTTTGACATGACAAGGATAAATAGTTTGTTCTTTCTAACTTACCCTTCTCATCCTTTTATTCAACCTTTACTTCAAATTTTAACAATATCTTTTTAAATATTTTAATTATATTACATAGAAATTAACTTGTTATTTTCTCAAACATAAATTGTGGTATTTCTAATTTAATCCTTATTTTCTAATTTATGAAATTAATTTTTTTGATTTTATCCTATACGATAATAGTAACTTAATTATTGTTGGACCTCGAATTAGCGTAGTTTAGCGTAGTTGGATTGGGATTTCGGAGCCCATGATGAACTGTCTGAGGCCCAGCAACACTTAGCCTATTAATTAAGTTTGGGAAAAAAATCTTTCTTCTCTACCCTACTCTTCTTGCAATTTTTCTACCACTACTCGGCTCGTTTTACTTCATGGGATCATGGTGAACATGGGCTGATGTCTCAGCCGGATTCATACCTTTAAATGTTAAGTTTTTTTGTTCTTGTTTAGCATTCACTTCATTTTTCATTTCGTTTAAACTGTTGCTATTTAGTTTTGTCTTGTATTAAGAACAATTTCGTTTTGAATGAAAATTTCTTCCATTTTCGTCAACTGATCTTGTGCAAGAACAAGTCCTTTTAGTCTCTATTAGCTTTCATTTGGTATCGGAGCCAAATGGTGGAATTGCT
Source organism: Utricularia reniformis (assembly GCA_009725065.1). Lineage (NCBI taxonomy): Eukaryota > Viridiplantae > Streptophyta > Magnoliopsida > Lamiales > Lentibulariaceae > Utricularia > Utricularia reniformis. The sequence goes on along the minus strand of RWGZ01001124.1, from coordinate 227,196 downwards.
CTTGTGTCAACCTTAACTGATTTTATTTCCTCTAATAGTTTAACTCAAACTACTGCCTTTTCAGTTGATTTATTATCAGGTTGGTACATTGATAGTAGTTGTTCTAACTACATGACTGACAATATTGATTCTTTCTCGGTACTTGATAGATCCTATCAAGCCTCAATAAAAGGGCTTGGAGGTAAATTCCTTCAGGTAACATGTATTGGAATTATTATTCTTAATACACATTATGGTTCTCGGTTACTATCTGATGTTTTATATGTGCCTGATCTTGGAGTAAATTTGCTAAGTGTGAGACAACTTCTACATAATGGATTTTATGTTGTGTTTAAAAATCAGTCTTGTGAGATGATAACATTGGGAATTGTTATGTTTTCTATACCAGAAAAAATATAGAAGTTTTGTGTTGACTTTCGATGCTTTTCCAACTAATACTAGTGTTGAATCTGAGAAATGACAAAAGATTTGGTCATTTGAGTTCTAAATATATTAAGATTTTGTTGAAAAAGGATTTAGTCAAGGGATTACCATCATTTCATCCGTCTTTTCCTGAAATTTGCACAGTTTGTCAGCATGGAAAACTTCAACAAAGTCCTTTTAAATCAGTTGAAAAACTTGAATTAATTCACACTGATTTATGTGGTCTTTTGCCGTATCCATCTTTGATTGGAAATAAATATTTTCTCATCTTTGTTGATGATTTCAGTTGTTTCTGTTGGATTTATTTCTTAAATAAAAAATCTGAGTGCCTTGGTATTTTTAAAGGGTTTAAAACCTATGTTGAAACTCAAAGTTCATGTGTTATAAAAACTTTGAGGTCTGATAGTGGCTCTGAGTATACTTCTAATGCATTCGAAGATTTTTTGAAAGAGTGTGCTATTTTACATCATTTGACATTGCCTTACTGTCCTCAACAAAATGGTATTTCTAAAAGGAAAAATAAGTCTATTTTGAACATGACTAAATGCTTGCTGTTTGAAAAAGATTTACCCAAAAATTTGTGGGCTGAAGCAGCCTCTACTTCAGTTTTTCTCCATAACTGATTGCCTCATAAGGCACTTGATTTTATTACACCGTATGAGAAATGGTATAATGAGAAGCTTTCTGTAAAATTTCTAAGAGTTTATGGCAGTGTATGTTACTGTTTTGTACCAATTGCATCCAGGAATAAACTTGATAAAAAAACATTTATTGGTATATGGGTTGGGTATAGTGAAACTGTGAAAGGTTATAGGATTTATAATCCTATAACAAAACATGTGGTTGTTTCCCGAAGCATGAAAATTGATGAAAATGTTGTGTGGGACTTTGAGGAAAGTAAATTGAAAACTTCCTTTCGACCTTCTGACTGTGATTTATCTGATTTACTTGATGATAATCTGGATCTCCCTACTGATATACTTGTTGCTAATCCTCTTGAAATTGCTCCTGATTTTTCTGGCAGTCATATTTCCGATGATGATGAGGAGGAAGTTTATGTTCGAGGCACTAGGAGCCTAACTGACATTTATGCCAGATGTAATTTTGGTCTGGAAACTGAATCAAAATCAATTTCTGAAGCTCTGTCTTCCCCTGCTTGGAAAGCAACAATGGAGGAGGAGCTAATGATGATAAAAAAGCATAAGACTTGGGTCTTAGTGTGATGTCGTCTAAAAATATTTTGGGTATTTATTTTTAGATCAGTCAATTTTTCTTAATTATTTGGTATTTAATTGTTGTGGGGACACGAGCCATATACGAGGTTGGGCCCACAATTGGTGGGCTTACGTCCTCGGGAGAGCGAAACTCTAACTTGGTTTTCACTATAATAATCGAGTAATACAATCACAAAGAAATATGGGTAATCCAGGAGAAAACGGCACGAAAAACGATCAAATGCCCTTGGCTGTGCAGTTACTGTCAAAAACTCGTGACTCAATTCAGAAACTCGCGACTACTGAGATGCAGTGCAGAAACTCGGGACTCAGTGCAGAAACTCACGACTACTGAGATGCAGTGCAGAAACTCGCGACTACTGAGGGCAGTGCACAATCTCGCGACTATGACCAAGGTGACACAAACTAGCGACTACTTGCAAAGAGTCGCGATTGGCAGAATGTTGTTAAGTGAATACTTTGCCTTGGGAAGCATGGTAACAGTCTGAACCCCCTTTCAGTGCCCTGACTCATATTTATAGAGAAATACAGCTCAATTAGTAAACTTCAGCCCAGGAGCCCAATTTCATTTAATCTAGCTCAAAGTATTTAAATAATATCCAATTAAATTGGAATAAATGTCATACCTTCTCGGAGTTTCGCAAATGCATCTCGGTCGAGAATTAATCGGAAATATCGATGAGAAAATACCGGAAAACCTCGCATACTAATTTCTTGCCGCCAGATATTGAATATGTAGCCAAAAATATCGCCACAACTTACCGGCACACTCATCGGGTGCCAAATTATGAAAATACCCTTGGCCCCGTTTAGGGCCGAATCTGTCTGAAACTGATAGAAATGTCAATATAGTGTTCAAATGTTGACCCGGGAGGTCCAAATTACGAGAATACCCCTAAAAATACACTGTGACGCAAATATATGAGAATACCGAAAATACCACATAGCCACGTCGGACGAGCACCCGGGTATAGTAATACCGAAGATACCCTGGGTAATATCAATAGTCCCATGGTTTTCAGATTCAGATTTTGAATCGTAAACCACATCATATTAGCTCGTCCCGAAAGTCGAATACTGTTCGGAAAATTTTTCGAAAAAACCATGAGTAGGGTTGGAATCGTATCGTTGACGCGATCGTTTTGATACTAAGAACGTTAGATTCTAAGATCGGGAAAAAATCTCGGGATTTTTTGACTCAGGAATCCGCCCCTATAAATACGCTGTTATGTCCTCATAACAGTCTCACTCGCGCGAACTCCACACGTCTCGCGACATTCTGCCAAAATCTCGCGGATACAACCCTTGAATAGTTACTTGCGACATTGTGTCATAATCTCGTGAATACGTTCAAAACCTCGCGACTACATCACTTGAGTATCAACTGAACTAACTTTGCTTGCAAAATGTCGCGGCTACTTGCACAACCTCGCGATTGTATCACTTAAATATCAACTGAATTGACTTTGCTTGCAGAACGTCGTGGCTACTTGCACAACCTCGCGACTGCCTTCAAAACGTAGCGACTTCCTTGATCGAACAGTAACTCTCGCGACTTTTGGTATGAAAACTTGCGAGACACTTAATAAAATTGTGAAAAAATAATTTTGAACTTAATTTACCAATGGCCTCCGATTCCACTTGAACTTCGAATCCTGATACCTCATCGTCTCATTCCTCAGACTCCTCATCCAACTCGGGGAGTTCGAATTCCAGCATGTCCCCCTTTCCGCATTGCACCGCGAACTTCAATCCACACTTTTTTGAGTGAAGTGCCCAGCTTGAAAACTCTCTCAGCCCTCATAATCCCGCATTCAAAGCCCTTAGTACTTTTGACCAACCTTATTGCTTGCACGCTCGGAAGTGGAAATCTGTCGTGGAGGAGTACCACCTCCCTTCCAACTGTGTTGTATACCAGCCCAGACCTACTGACCGGATTTTGACTCCACCGATAGCCACCCACACTATTTGCTTGGAATACCTAGAGTGTGGGCTCCGCTTTTCACTTCACATTTTCCTTGTAAAAATGCTTATTCATTTACGAATTCACCATTTCCAGCTTAACCCAAATTCAATCTCTTTCGTGACCGCCTTTACAATTTTCATGGAAACGAATTGTATTCTTTTGACCATGGATCGTTTCTTCCAAATTTTCCAAATTAGTACCACCAGTCCTTACGGTGCCCATGGTTGTATTTTCTTTCGCCTGAGGCACCAGGGAAGTCCCTTCTCGTTTTACACTCCCCAGTCGAATCATGACTGGAAAAAACATTTCTTTTTTGTAGCCGGTGTGGGGACCACGAGATTGTCTCCACTCAGCCTTCCTTGGCGGTTCCTTGTCAAAGGGGAACCATTTTTCCTTGAAACCTACTATTCCATTCCTCGGGTAACCATTCCGAGACCTTTAAAGAAGGCGCTTCTTGATTGTTCCAGATTGGATGATGTAGACTGGACTGCGAAGACCTTATTTTATGTCTCGATCTTGGTTGCTTTCAACATTCTTCCGGCCTCTACCCATTTTAGTAGGGAACTATTAGGTATCTGCCCCATGCACTCATATTTGAACCGCCTCAATAACTCTTCTTTGATAGGAAAAACCCTTTAAAAATCAATGCATAGTCGTTTTTATCTTTGCACCGTATAGCTTACGCGACTTGTTTATTTTGCATACAAAATAATGGCTCAGCTGAAGACCACTCGAAGTTGGGCGACAGGTTGAGATCGCTCCGTGCCCTAGTTGCGGAGAATGATGAGTTAATATTCGAGATTGCACCAGGGGCTCGAAACCGCACTGTCACGGCCGAGCTGGCCCTAAGTACACAAGAGACAGAGCCACCAACTGATAAAGTCAGGCCCGTTACTCTACCTAAGCCTGCTACAATAATGGAAAACCCCGAGCACGTAGAAAATGAGCTGGCTACAAAGGTCCCTAGGAGTCCTGAAGATTTGATTCTTGTGTCCCGGCGATTGGAGCTTACTGCTGGAGAATTTACCCCTGATGAGGGGATCTATGATTTCGCCGAGACACTAGTAGATGTGATCGGGGACGACGAAGAGGCAGAAATCAGCGGGGGTCAACTGACCGGCCCCTCAGCGGGTGAAGCGGTGCAGGAGCCCCATTCAGAGGGAGGGATAGCCTAGGAGGCTCGTCCGGACAATGGAAAAAGGCCGGTAGAGGGCCCCACCATTTCGGAATTAACGGAACCCATTAAGAGGAGTGGGCTGACTGCTAAATTTCTCGATGCCTTCCGAATAATGGATATTCCGAGACTCACCGTGAGGGAATGGCTCGAGATGGAGCGCCAGACCGGTTTTGTCCTGATGAGAGACAGAGTGGCCCATCGGATCCCGAAGGATGACATGGTATCCAACAGGTTGGCCTTGACGTATTTTGATCAAAATCCAGAGATGCCACCGCGGGGCTGAGATGACCACACGATGTTTACTGATTTCAGTCGGGCGATGGACCACCTTGCAACGAAACGTCGTGCGGGGGGAGAGGTTCGTACTGACCATTATTGCTCCAAAAATTATTTGCCTCGTCTTTGATATGTAAATATACTCATAACTCTTGATTTTCTTTCATATAGAGGGCACACTCGTGGAACTGAGTACTGCGACTGCAGTAGGGGAATACTGCATGCTCAGGAATTTGGAGATTGACTGTCCGGATATAATCGGGGAGCAGACAAAGAAAGCCGCATATAAATTAATTCAGAATCAGCGGGAAAAGCATGCCTAAGACATGGCCGCACTCCGGGAAGAACATAGCAAGGCGATCGAAGCTTTAATCCGAGCTCATCGCAGGGAATTAACGGAGTGTGAAGCCTATCACTTCGGGAAGAGACATGCTCTTGAGCAGTCCATAGATACCCTCAAGGCAAACGAAAAATATGCTCATGACAAACTGAAGGAAACCAAGGCTGAGACCGAGGACAAGCTGAAGAAGGCCAAGGATGCCAATGCAGTTGATAAGAAAACTCTCGGGAAGGCCACAGAGGAGATTAAAGAATTGAGATCGAAGATTGAATCCCTCCAATCTATTGTAGATCGTCTCCGGACTCGAGCTGCTAGGTTGCCGTCCCAATTAAATGACTGCTTCCGGAAATTAGTATGAGAGTTTATTGTACACTCCCCGACCTTCTGGAATTTGGCAGCACTGGCGAATGCGAAAGCTTGTGTCTTGTATTTCTTTAGATGGAGTGTCCAGACTCAAAGAATCCTGTGCATATCCCTAACGCCTGAGGAAAAAGGAAGACTCGATCCCAGTCTCTCCGGGAAATTCGAGTATGTGCTTGCATAGGATAAATTAGACTGCTTGCGGGATCATTTCTGGGCGCTCCAGTTCAATCTGGAGGAGGACTTGCACCAGCAGCTGTATTAGGAGGAGATCGAAACCAAAGAGGGCCCACCACCGGATGCATTTTGAAGATTGGCCTCATCATTCCCGGAACCGATGGATCCGCTCGTGGGGGATCTTCTTAAAGATGAAGAGGTTATGGGTCAATGCGACCCTCCAATATATACTCCTGCTATTGTGATAGAGGCTCGGGAACGCCATGAGACTGAAATGGCTGGCTTTTTCCCGAGGAAATTGACCACTGCGGAGATTAAAGAAAAAAAGACTAATCCCCCTTCTCCGACAATCAAGCTGGTAAGGAAACGCCCCGACGGACCTGGTGAAGGTTCGAGTTCTAAGAAGCAAAAGAAATAAACTTCCAAATATTATAGTTTCTTCACTTTTGTAATCTCTCTCCATTTTGTATTCCCAAATGTATATATGAAATTACTTTCTTTTCTTTTTAACTTCTCGTCTCACTTTGACAAAAATACGACTCTGAATAATCCAATTTGAGAAATTAGCCTCCGAAATAATAATAAATTTCCACATAACTTCCGTTTCTTTTCAACTTCTCATCACTCTTTAAGAAAAATATAACTCCGAATAATCCAAATCAAGAAATTGGCCTCCGAAATAATAATAAATTTTCATATACAACTTTCCGATCAGGGATAAATAATGTCACGGCATTGCCTGAGTCCTAGATATTCCCTGACCCGGGAAAGGATGTTCAATAATCATGCACATTATTTTTCACGATAACTCCAAGTACGCGTAAGAGTCCCCATTAATCATAATCTTTTTGTGAAAATAAACCATAAGACGATCGTTGGGCCATCCGGATTGTTTCTTCAAACAGAAATCATAAATGCACTTATGTGTAGCGGGATTTGACCCTTGGCCATTTCAATAACAGTTGAAAATATATGATCAATTAAAATAACGGATTTTGGCGAACATGCCTTTTAAATGAGTAGTAATCTGAACTCGAGATTATTTTACTTTCATCAACGCCCCTTCGCCACCGGTATATACTTGCACCAGGGGCCATCACATTCTCGCCACCGGTATATACTTGCACTCGGGGCCATCACACTCTCGCCACTGGTATAAACTTGCACCCGGGTCCGTCACACTCTCATCACCGGTATATACTTGCACCCGGGGCCATCACACTCTCGCCACCGGTATATACTTGCACCCGGGGCCGTCACACTCTCGCCGCCGATATATACTTGCACCTGGGGCCATCACACTCTTGACGCCGGTATATACTTGCACTCGGTGCCATCACACTCTCGCCGCATGTATATACTTGCACCTGGGGCCATCACACTCTTGCCGCCGGTATATACTTGCACCCGGGGCCATCACACTCTTACCGCCGGTATATACATGCACCCGGGGCCACTGCGGAAATGGACCAACCTCCGACGAGGGCGCGACCCTAGCCGGCGTGTCATGGAGGAGTCGGGTATAAACTTGCACCTCGTTTTGCCATGGAAACATGCTCGGTACTAAGCCGGCTATCTCATAATAAATTGGGCCCCCTTGACATATTCCAACAGTATGTATGTAGAGATGATTCTGCCGTGGGCAGGAAGACTCATCATGTTCAAAGTATTTTGACACAGTATCAAATTTGACGAGTTTGAAAATGATCGACTACAAGACAGGCGGCACATTGCATTTCTAATCTAACATATTATTTTATCCCATCATCCATCATACTAAAATGCAATGGACCTACTCCTATCTTACCAGTCCCCTAGTCGATTGAATTCATGTTGTCAAAAAAAATACTCAAAAAATTAGAACATGACCATAAAAAAGATGAGAAATTTTATTTTAAAAAGATCGATGAGTCACGTCTATACATAATACTTGCGCAAATTGGAAATATGACAAGTCCGTGGCAGCTCCTCTTCGCTCATATTTGCAATTTTATACGTTCCTTCTCTCACCACCGCCGTCACTCTATATGGGCCTTCTCATTTTTTATCTAGCTTACCAACGTGCTTTGAGGCTTCCACTTTCTTTAGAATTAAGTATCATACTTTCAACAACATTGGTCAGACGTCTTTATCATGCTTTTTAGCCATCATCTTTTTACAAACCTCCATTCGTATGGCAGCTCTGTCTCTGAGATCGTCAACACAATGAAGATCCAACTTTCGCATATCCTCATTCAATACTTCATCGTAAGCAATGACTCTTTCGGATAAAATAGTCACCTCTACCGGAGAAACTGCCTCAGAGCCATATACCAAAGAAAACAGGCTAAATCAGGTGGTAGACCTTGGTGACGCCTGATATGCCCACATCACATTATGCAGCTCATCTATCCATGATGCCTTAGATTCATCTATCCTTATTTTTAGTTGTTGCAAGATAATACGATTAATAATCTCTGTAAGCTCGTTGATCTCTGGATGTGCCACGGATGTAAACCGTTGCCGAATACCATAACACTCGCACCATTCGTTCACCTGTTTCCCAGAGAATTGTGTCCCATTATCTGATACCAAAACTCTAGGGATTCCGAATCGACATATAATATATCTCCAAATGAAACTGATAACTTCCTGTTCCCGTACCCGGGACACAGCCTCAACTTCTATCTACATAGAGAAATGTTTCACGGCCACAATACAAAATTTCTTTTGGCTAGATGAGGTCGGAAAATGACCTAAAATATCGATGCCCCAAGTATCAAAATGACATGTTGTTGGCAAATGTTTCATATTAACTCTCGGCACATGATGCACGTTCGAGTGGAACTGGCAAGCAGAACAAGTAGGAACAAAATTCACACAATCTTTTACTATTGTTGGCAAAAAATACACGGCCCTCTTAACTTTCATTGCCAAAGATCGACTTGCCGAGTGATCACCACAGTCCCCAGCGTGAACTTCTTCCATAAGGCCTTTTGCATGTACTGGGGACAAGCATCGTAGATATGGTCCTCCAAAATTTTTCTTATATAATTTCTCATCTTCAAAGATGAAACCTGTAGCTCTTTGCATAGTCCTTCGAGCCTCGCCCTCATCGATGGACAATTCTTGATCAAATAATTAACGATCACGTCCTTCCAAGATGGTTCATCTGCCACTGCATCTAATAAAAACCAGGTATCATTCGAAAGTTCCAAGCTAGCAACTTCAGCTGCTTGTCTTTCTGCCAGACTGATAGATAGCTGATAATGGATCATAATAGTTATCTTTGACTCGTATGAGAGTTCTAAAATCGTTGTTGATTTTGCAAGACCATTAGCACAGGTGTTTTCCTCTCTCGGGATGTATGTAAGAACGAATGTCTTAAGGGTTTTCGCCATTTCTTTCAACTTATCTAAGTATAGCCACATATGCTCATCTTTGGTGATAAAAGTATTAGTAAATTGGTTCACCACTAGCTGCGAATCGGAGTGGGCATGCAAACGAACAATTCCAATTTCGACTGCTAATTTGATCCCAAATATTAAAGCTTCGTATACGGCGACGTTGTTAGTTGTGGAGAAACGTAGTTTCAAAGCGTATTCATGATCCTCACCGGATTTCCTTTCTTTAAAGTAAAAGCCAATGACGGCTCGCCCAGCCGAAACTGATCCATCGACAAATACGTCTCAATATTCTTTATTACCCAATTCTTCTGACAGTGTCATTTCCACTATGAAGTCCACTAAAACCTGGGACTTTAAGGCTCGCCTTGAGATATATTCAATCTGATACTGCCCCAACTAGATATTCCACTTCGCTAGCCTACCGAAGGCATCAATTTTCAATAACACACTTCTGATAGGTTGATATGTCAAAACTGCAATATGATGACCCTGGAAGTAATGCCTTAATTTTCGGGAGGCGACAATTAAGGCTAGTACGAATTTCTCCAAATCTGTATAGCATGATTCCACTCCCTGCAATTTCCTAGTGACATAATATATTGGTTTATGCTCTTTGTCACTAAGCCTGACTAATACGACACTCAATGCTTCTTTAGATACAGCTAAATACAAACCCAACTGCTCCCCCAGGAAGGGGGAGACATAAATGGTGGTTTACTCATGTAATCTTTCAAACTCTCGAAAGCTATACTGCACTCATCATCCCAATACAAAAGATTTTTCTTGCGTAATACTCTGAAAAACGACAAACTTCTTTCTGCAGATTGCGAAATAAAACGGTTCAATGACGCTAATCTTCCTGTTAACCTTTGTACTTCTCCAACAGTTGTCGGATGAGTCATTTCCTGGATAGCTGTTATCTTATCAGGATTCATCTCGATTCCCCTTTCGGATACCATAAAACCAAGGATTTTCCCCCCTTTTACACAAAACGCGCACTTAAGAGGATTCAACTTCATTCGATATTTTCTTAATATATCAAAACACTCATTCAGGTATTGAATGTGATTATTCCTGTGTTGGATTTTTACCAATATGTCATCAATATAAACTTCCAAACATTTACCAATCATATCCTTAAATATCGAATTCATTAGACGTTGATAGGTGGCCCCAAAATTTTTCAACCCGAATGGCATAACTTTATAACAAAAAATGCATTTATTTGTCATAAACGAAGTAAACAACTTGTCTTCATAATGCATAAAAATTTGGTTATAAGCCTTAAATGCATCTAACATACTAAGAAATTCAAAGTCACATGCCGCATCCACCATCATGTCAATGGCGGTAGTAGATACGGATCATTCGGGCATGCTTAATTCAAATCAGTAAAATCAATGCAAACTCTCCAGTTATAATTCGACTTTGGGACCACCACTGGATTCGCGACCCAATCTGCGTATCTAACAGGCTCTATAAATCCTACCTGCAACAAACTTTCCACCTCCTCATCAATTGCTCTTTCTTTTTCGGGGAAAACTTCATCTTTTTCTGATGAACTGGTCGCACATACGGGTTAACATTGAGTGTATGATAACAAACTTGGGGATCTACCCCCACATAATCCTGATAAGACAAAACAAAAATATCTATATTATTTCGCAAAAAAAATGACCTCATTTTCAAACTCTGGTGTCATCTCAAAACCGATTATCACTGTCTTTTCTGGGTTATCAGAGAATAAAGGCATTGTCTTAATGCCTAGAGGTTCCATCTTCATTTCGTTTTCTTTATATTTCCTATGATATGATGTGTCGGTTGAATCAATAATTTCCTCGGACAAGACATCCACTATACAAACAGGTTTCTTCGCTTTCGATCCATCCATACCACTTCTGCACATTATATTATTGCAAGAACGTGCCAGCTCCTAGTCTCCTTTCATTTCCCAACGCCCGAAGGTGTGCGGAATTTCATCATTAAATGTGGACGAGATACCACGGCCCCAAATAAATTTAAAGAACTTCGACCAAGAATTGCATTATAAGAAAGTATAGGGAGATCCACCACCACGAATTCCACTAACAAAGTCCTCGATATTTCCGGGTCTCCCAAAGTGATCGGCAGAAAAACAGATCCCTCAGCAGCAACAACACTATTGTTAAAACCGACCAATTTTGTTTGCACCGTCTGGAGTTTGGTAGTTCCCTTCAAATACATTTGCTCAAAGGTTGCAAAAATCAAGATATTAGTAGCAACTCCGGTGTCGACCAGCACTCGAGAAACATGATGATTTTCAATAACAGACTATATGACAAGTGCATCATCCTGTGGGGAGAACACTCCAAATAGATCCTCAGGTACGAAAGATATAGCCATCGTTTCCATGTCAGATAACTGGACCAGGTTAATTTCCATGAAACAACCTTTCTGTTCAAATTCCCAATACGATCGCTTACGAGCACGACTCGAATCTTCGACGCTCCTTCCTCCTGCGATAGTCATAATATTGGAGACTAGATTACCCTACCTTGGCTGAGCTTCCTCGATATTTAAGATAAGTTGACCCGGATTCGGGCCAGCAGGAGGAGGAGGAGGTAGTTGTTGATTTCCTTGGGCAGGTTGATAACCTGTCTACCAATATCCTTGTTGATTCTTGTGCTACTGATTCCTACCGCGACCACGGTAATTATTTTCCCTTCTTCCATCTATTTGATTATGCCGACCACCATTAAAAAATCTTCTTTCACCACCTCTTTGATGCTGACCACGTTTTCCTCCATATCCACGACCTCTCGTGTTAGGTCATGGTGGGTCTACGTTTGGGCGTTTCGCTGCTGTTCCCAATTGTGTACTCATATCACTCTTTCCCAGGTTAGCTTCCGGCAGTGCTTCCACAGTGTTAATCAACTCATCTAGCTGACCCAATTCTAATAACCTTTCAACTTTAGACATCAATTCCTGGCAATCGTTAGTGGCATGTCCAAAACTCTGATGAAAACGACAGAATACTTGAGATTTAAAAGTCTCCGATGTTGGCTCTTGCAATGGAGGGGGATAGCGAAGGGATCCGCCCTTTTTCTGTTCGATAACGGCGAAAATCTATTCATAACTGAACGCGGGGTACGTTCTCAATTTAGGTCATGATTGCGAGACATTCTTGTCCAGCACTCGGCTTGCAACGACATTGTGGGAACCATAAGTTCGCATTTCTATCAATCCATGATCTCGCAAGCCTTCATCTTCCCGGATGTACTACGTACATCTCAAAGCCAATTCTTCCATATTCTCCTGGGGATCTCTGTTCAGAGAATTACATAAAGGATGTCCGGCCAAAATAAGTTGGAGAACCCCAATTTTCTCAGTGACAGTAATCCGAGGTATCTTCCTACACTCGGCTTCAAAACGGGTAATAAAACCCAGTAATCTTTCTGAAAAATCATACCGCAGCGCGGTCAAAGACGTGATAGATTTCACTGGTGCATTGAAAGGCATGAAAGCTGAATAAAATTGATCCTTAAAGTCCTGATACGAAACAATAGAGCGCCTTGGTAAGCGATTAAATCATCGGAGAATTGTTTCCTTAAGAGAAGCTACGAAAACAAAACACATTGCAGCATTGCTGATATTCATTAAACTGACATGAATCTCTAAGTAAGACTTATGAGCATGTGGGTCAGTTGACCCACGATATTGGGGGAGATCATTCGGCATCTTAATAAACTCATACCGAGTCGCACTAATAATTGCCATGGAAAATGGTGGCATGGCATTCGAAGTGTTCCACGGACTTTGCAAAACTTCCATAGATGGCAAAGTCTTTCCTCGATTGCCATAAGGCTCACTAGCCCTTTCATGTTCAATATAATCTCCCTCGTAACCAGAGGTCTGATGAGTATCTCGGGTGTGCTCGCCATATACGCGTCTCCTTTCCTGGTTCATTCTATCTGGTTCATTCTAGCATCATTCTGCTCAATCTTACCGCTTATCTCCATAAATTTCAACTCTATCAAATCTCCAATCCTTTGTAGAGTATCACTTTGCCCTCCAATCGCCGCAGTATTTATTGGCGGCTTTTGTATGTGATCAATATCCTCCATCGCCGCCTCGTCATTATCGTCAGCTGGTTCCGGGGTAACATTGTTCCTCCGGGTTCTCCTTCGAGCTTCAACTTCCTCTAATTGAGCGATTAAAATACGTCTTTGCTCCTCCAAATCTTTATCGGTCTCGGTTTAATCAGCGGATCTAGAGTGCGCGGGTGGCGAAAGACGTCTATTATTACAGATAGCAACTCGGCCAACTCTACCAAAATCACATCACCTTGATAAACACCGAGGTGGGGAGGGTAAAATATAGGTGCCCTTCCGTATGAAAGTCTACTCCGGGAGGGTCGAAAAGTAACATTCTATGCCAAAGGCTCATCCAGGATTGCTGACTGAGCCCCCGGTAATGCAGCACCTTCATTATTCGCTTGAGTATTCGGCTCTATTTCAATCTCTTCGTCAACAACATCATCATCAGAATTCCAAGTAGTCATGATAACAGAAATCCAAACTCATCAATAAAGCTCTCAATGGTATAAAATCTCAGTCACCACGGACGGTGCCAAACTGATCTCGTCTAAAAATATTTTGGGTATTTATTTTTAGATCAGTCAATTTTACTTAATTATTTGGTATTTAATTGTTGTGGGGACACGAGTCATATACGAGGTTGGGCCCACAATGTGTGGGCTTACGTTCTCGTGAGAGCGAAGCTCTACCTTGGTTTTCACTATAATAATCGAGAAATACTTACAATGTAGAAATATGGGTAATCTAGGAGAAAACATCACGAAAAACGATTAAATGTACTTGGTTGTGCAGTTACTATCAAAAACTAGCGACTACTGAGATGTAGTCCAGAAACTCGCGACTCAGTGCAGTGCAGAAACTCGTGACTCAGTACAGAAACTCGCGATTACTGAGATGCAGTGCAGAAACTCGCGACTACTGAGGGCATTGTACAATCTCGCGACTATGACCAAGTTGACACAAACTCGCGACTACTTGCAAAAAGTCGCGACTCGCAGAATGCTGTTAAGTGAACACTTTGCCTTGGGAAGCATGGTAACAGTTTGAACCCCCTTTCAGTGCTTTTGGCTCATATTTATAGATAAATCTAGTCCAATTAGTAAACTTTAGCCCAGGAGACCAATTTCATTTAATCTAGTTCAAAGTACTTAAATAATATCCAATTAAATTGGAATAAATGTCATACCGTCTCGGAGTTTCGGAAATGCATCTCGGTCGATAATTAATCTGAAATATCGATGAGAAAATATCGGAAAACCTCGCATACTAATTTCTTGCCTCCAGATATTGAATATGTAGCAAAAAATATGGCCACAACTTACCGGCTCACTCATCGGGTGCCAAATTATGAAAATACTCTTGGCCCCGTTTAGGGCCGAATCTATCCGAAACTGATAGAAATGTCAATATAGTGTTCATGTGTTGACCCGGGAGGTCCAAATTACGGGAATACCCCTGAAAAATATACCGTGCCGCAAATATATGAGAATACCAAAAATACCACATAGTCACGTCGAACGAGCACGCGGGATATAGTAATACCAAAGATACCCCCGGGTACTATCATAGTTTTTGCACCTGCTGACAAACATGTAATTGGTTTAAAATGGGTCTTTAAGACCAAGTTGAATGCTTATGGCACCTTGAATAAATATAATTTGTGAAAGGCTATGATCAACAACAAGGTATTGATTACTTTGATACAATTTCACTTGTTGCAATATTTGATATTATTCGTACCCTTCTTGCATTAACTACTATATTGAATTAGACCATTTTTCAGTATGATGTGAAGTCTGCATTTTTGAATGGTGAGCTTAAAGAAGAGATTTTTGTAACTCAACTTTCGGGTTTTGAGATGACAGAAAATTCTTCTCAAGTGTGTCTATTAAAAAAGGCCTTGTATGGTCTTAAACAAGCTCTAAGAGCTTGGTACTCTCGTCTGGACAGTTTTATATTATCATGTGGTTTTGTGAAAAACTTTACTGATACTACTCTTTATATTAAGAGTTCCGGAGATTTGATGTTGATTGTTTCGGTTTATACTGATGATATTTTAGTGTGTGGAAAAAACAGTGTTGGATGTGATGAATTTAAGAGAAAATTGCTACTTGAATTTGAAATGAATGACTTGGGAAAATTATCTCATTTTTTGGGTATGCAGATTAATTAATCATCCTCTGGGATCTTTATATCTCAGAAAAAGTATACACTCGAAATTCTGAAACAATTTGGCTTTGAAGATTGTAGTGAAGTTTCTGTAACTATGTTTCCGAATACTAAAATTGGAAAACATAGTGATATTCCTACTTGTGACTTCTATTTACAGGTCCCTGATTGGAAAACTGATGTGTCTTTGCTCCACGAGACCTGATATTTCGTATGCAACATGCATGTTATCAAGGTACATGCACTCTCCAACCTCTATACATTTTGCTGCTGCAAAATGTATATTAAGGTATTTAAAAGACTCTTGACCTTGGCATTTTGTACTCTCCTGGCGGTGATATTAAAATGTTTGGCTTTTCTGATTCTAACTTTAGTGGGTGTTTAGACGATTTAAAAAGCACATCTGTATATTGTTTTATTCTTGGAACATGTATGATATGTTGGTGTTCGAAAAAACAATCAACTGTAGCTGAGACCGAATATTATGCAGCCTCCAAGGCTGTTAATCAAGCCATTTGGCTAAGAAAATTACTTGAGAATTAAAGTTACTGTCTGTCGGACTAACTATCATTCTTTGTGACTTTCAATTTGCTATTGTAGTTGCAAAGAATCATGTGTTTCATGGAAAAACAAAGCATATCAAGATCAAATATCATGCTTTTGTTAGCTTTTAATGGAATTTACGATTCGTTTTGCTGATTAAACTTAGCAAATATCAGATGCGGAATGGGAATAAGAACACAGAAAACTTTTACGTGGAACCCGAGTACCGGGAGAAAACCACGGACCACCTCCTGGTCAATCCACTATCACGAAAATAACACAAAGATTACAGTCACAAGAACTATCGAGTTCTTGTGCAACTTAAATCAAACACAAGAATGTTCTAAACCAAGAACTGCTCCCTCTCGTGCTCCTCTGCTATCTTCTGATAAACCCTAGATGATTAGATTATCATTAAGGCGGCTAACCCTATTATATAATGGTTGCCTATGGGCTTTTAGGGTTAAACCCTAAGGCCCGATTCTTTGTAGACCATACTCAGTATACCTCCTCCAGTGACCGACCGTCACCGAAGCTTTACCGCTCTCAAGGCTGGAACCTCATACCGATCGTCACCGCTTCATCACTCTCCAATGCCGCTCGTCACATGCTCGTTGAGAACCTTCCCACCGCTCGTCACATAACTAGCCGATCGACACTGATCCTTGTCGATCGGGAGAATGACGATAAGCCAACAATCTCCTCCTTCCAGCCTTAGAGCTCCTTACTGATTACTGAATGATCTTTCCAATCTGTCCCAAACCAGCTTGTTTGAGACAGAACTGATGCTTCTTCGCACTCACCACCTTGGTGAGCATATCTGCCGGATTTTCCTCAGTGTGTATCTTTCTTAACTGCAAAGTTTTCTCTANTGACATTCCTACTTGTGACTTCTATTTACAGGTCCCTGATTGGAAAACTGATGTGTCTTTGCTCCACGAGACCTGATATTTCGTATGCAACATGCATGTTATCAAGGTACATGCACTCTCCAACCTCTATACATTTTGCAGCTGCAAAATGTATATTAAGGTATTTAAAAGAGACTCTTGATCTTGGCATTTTGTACTCTCCTGGTGGTGATATTAAAATGATTGGCTTTTCTGATTCTAACTTTAGTGGGTGTTTAGACGATTTAAAAAGCACATCTGTATATTGTTTTATTCTTGGAACATGTATGATATGTTGGTGTTCGAAAAAACAATCAACTGTAGCTGAGACCGAATATTATGCAGCCTCCAAGGCTGCTAATCAAGCCATTTGGTTAAGAAAATTACTTGATGAATTAAAGTTACTGTCTATCGGACCAACTACCATTCTTTGTGACTCTCAATTTGCTATTGTAGTTGCAAAGAATCATGTGTTTCATGGAAAAACAAAGCATATCAAAATCAAATATCATGCTTTGAGGGAGGCATAAAGTGATGAGATCATAAAATTGGTCTATTGTTCGACTAAAGAACAAGTGTGAGATATATTTACAAAACAATTGATAGTTTCTAGATTTTTATATTTTAGGAAACGGCTTGGTGTAGTTTTAGCCAACGTTAAGGAGAAGATTGTTGGACCTCGAATTAACGTAGTTGGGTTGAGACTTCGGAGCCCATGATGAATTGTTTGAGGCCCAACAACACTTAGCCTATTGGTTAAGTTTGGGGAAAAAGTCTTTCTTCTCTACTCTACTTTTCCTACAATTTTTTTATCACTACTCTACAAATTTTCCTTCATGGGATCATGGAAAACATGTGTTGATGTCTCTGCCAGATTCATGTCTTTAAATGTTAAGTTTTTTCGTTCTTGTGTTGCTATTTAGCTTTGTCTTGTATTAAGAACAATTTTGTTTTGAATGAAAATCTCATCCATTTTCGTCAAGTGATCTTGTACAAGAACAAGTGCTTTCGATCCCTATTACCGTCTTCCTTCAACGAAAATCACTAAACACATTCGGACTCCACAGACTCCACAAACGCGAATTAAATATCCCCATTACGTCCGGTAGTACCTTCCTAGCTAGCCCTTTCTGGTGCCACACCACGGTCGTCGCCGTACCCATTGCTGACCGCTCACTCAACGCCGCCGGCTCTTCCTCACATACCACGACTTCAATTCGCTCATTTTCCTCATAAACTTCATTTCCTGGTGATTCACAAGCAGTCAATTCGATAACTCCCATACCACCGGCGTCGGGCTCCAACTTCTCATCTTTCCGGCTACCGTTCGGCTTAATCAGCTCCCCGTTAGTCAAATGTTCCTCGAACGCTTCAATTGCTTGGTGAATGAGCTCGCAATTGGGTTACGTGTCCCATCTACACCAAAACCTAGTATAATAGTGGAAGCAATGGCAATCGAATAGGGCTGGATGTTCATGTCCATGGGGGGCGTTGGAAGACTGCTTTTTTGAGCTTATTTTCTTCTTGTCTTTAGAAGTATTTGTGGATTCAAGGGATCTGGTGATCATATAAGCAAGAACTTGTTGGTCTCCTTGTGGAAGAAGCTGTGTGAGAGTGAAAATGGCGGCGGGTAAGAGTTCCAGAATGCATAAAGGCTCTGGATTGGATGAAGATAAGGGATTAACTTTGCCCTTGTTTCTCATCTTCATGCTCCGAAAGAGCTAAGGCCGTCTTTCTCAAGTCAAAGGAAGTAATTTCAAAATTATTATTATTAATTTTTAAATGTAAATTTTACAATTCTTGGCCCATATAAATGAAGGCCCATCTCTTTAATAAAGCCCAGTGGATGCTTTCGTTTCTTTTGCCCAATTTTAAAATTTTCACGGCCTTTTTTATATCACGACTGTGTCCTGAATTCCAATTCCACATTTTGTCTTCTGTTACAAGGGTTTTTTTGTTCATCTCTCGGTTCGTTTTTTCTTGGGCGGAATCGTTTCGGCACATCAAATATGTTTGAATGAGGTGCGAATTGTGAATTAATTTCTATTTTAAAATTTTTGCAGGTTAGTTTTTGGGATATTTGCAATCCTTCATTCTTTTCTTGCGAATTTAAGAGTTTCGATAATAACATCAGGTTTAATCGCAATCGTCTGTACTACAAAGGCGCAAGGTTAGGTTCTTTTTACGCCCTAGCTTCTTTCGATTTTTTGGCGATTCCCAATCTTTGACTTCCTTAAACATACAGCCTATCTTTACCGGGCTTGACTAGAGAATTTATTTGCTTTGGTTTGCATTATTACGTTTTGCTTTTCTTTTGGTCATTTTTCTGAAAGGTTGCTTGCTACATAGATTAATGCACAACAGTGTACTCAATGTTATAAATGCAATGTTGGACTAAAAATACAATGTGTTATCTTTCCTGTTATACTTTAATCCACGAATTCCATTTTGCTACAGAGATAATTAGCTGTCTTCCCTTTTATGAGTACACAAATTTTATTCCCTAAGGTGAAGATATCCATTTTCTTAAGACCATGCTAATATTCTTACTTTTTTTAACGGAACTATGAAATTTTATAACGGGAATAACGAACCGTTATTCCCCATTCCGGAAAAATTTCAGCGGAATGTACTAGGATGATGCATTCAATATCGCCTCATTTGGCGCTTGAATCCATTCATATAGTACTAATTTATGAAGTCTACCTCTATGTTTAATAATATCAAAAACATACAATTGAAGCCCAAGTAAATGAAGGATAGATGGTATCTTTCCATCGTTGAAGATGACTTGCTATATATTTTAATTATTGTTCAAAATTTCTGACGTTGGTTAATGTACCACATTTTTAGTGCTAGAAAGTAGAAGCCGCTAATAGTCTTGTGTGTGCCCTCAACGGCTTCCCGGTGAGCCCTAGTTCTCCCTCTCTTGTCCAGTCAATCGTGAAAATTGAGAAAAAAGTGGGAATTTGAAAATGGAGAAACTGTCAACTGGTATGCGACTTGACAATGCAGCGTCAACAGGGACACCGTGTGGGATTCCACTACCACACCTTCGGATTTGACAGGCCAGAAAGTGTAACCGGTTTGTAGGATCAACAGAAGATGCACTTCACTCGTTTGTCTGGTAAAGGTGTCTTGTGGAAGCATCCGGAGGATAAGAATCTGAGCATGGTTTTCCGTTGCGTAAGTCCATGGGTGTGGATGCAACAGCGACGAGATTGGTAAGANCAATTTTGTTTTGAATGAAAATCTCATCCATTTTCGTCAAGTGATCTTGTACAAGAACAAGTGCTTTCGATCCCTATTACCGTCTTCCTTCAACGAAAATCACTAAACACATTCGGACTCCACAGACTCCACAAACGCGAATTAAATATCCCCATTACGTCCGGTAGTACCTTCCTAGCTAGCCCTTTCTGGTGCCACACCACGGTCGTCGCCGTACCCATTGCTGACCGCTCACTCAACGCCGCCGGCTCTTCCTCACATACCACGACTTCAATTCGCTCATTTTCCTCATAAACTTCATTTCCTGGTGATTCACAAGCAGTCAATTCGATAACTCCCATACCACCGGCGTCGGGCTCCAACTTCTCATCTTTCCGGCTACCGTTCGGCTTAATCAGCTCCCCGTTAGTCAAATGTTCCTCGAACGCTTCAATTGCTTGGTGAATGAGCTCGCAATTGGGTTACGTGTCCCATCTACACCAAAACCTAGTATAATAGTGGAAGCAATGGCAATCGAATAGGGCTGGATGTTCATGTCCATGGGGGGCGTTGGAAGACTGCTTTTTTGAGCTTATTTTCTTCTTGTCTTTAGAAGTATTTGTGGATTCAAGGGATCTGGTGATCATATAAGCAAGAACTTGTTGGTCTCCTTGTGGAAGAAGCTGTGTGAGAGTGAAAATGGCGGCGGGTAAGAGTTCCAGAATGCATAAAGGCTCTGGATTGGATGAAGATAAGGGATTAACTTTGCCCTTGTTTCTCATCTTCATGCTCCGAAAGAGATAAGGCTGTCTTTCTCAAGTCAAAGGAAGTAATTTCAAAATTATTATTATTAATTTTTAAATGTAAATTTTACAATTCTTGGCCCATATAAATGAAGGCCCATATCTTTAATAAAGCCCATTGGATGCTTTCGTTTCTTGGGCCCAGTTTTAAAATTTTCACGCCCTTTTTTATATCACGACTGTGTCCTGAATTCCAAATTCCACATTTTGTCTTCTCTTACAAGGGTTTTTTTGTTCATCTCTCGGTTCGTTTTTTCTTGGGCGGAATCGTTTCGGCACATCAAATATGTTTGAATGAGGTGCGAATTGTGAATTAATTTCTATTTTAAAATTTTTGCAGGTTAGTTTTTGGGATATTTGCAATCCTTCATTCTTTTCTTGCGAATTTAAGAGTTTCGATAATAACATCAGGTTTAATCGCAATCGTCTGTACTACAAAGGCGCAAGGTTAGGTTCTTTTTACGCCCTAGCTTCTTTCGATTTTTTGGCGATTCCCAATCTTTGACTTCCTTAAACATACAGCCTATCTTTACCGGGCTTGACTAGAGAATTTATTTGCTTTGGTTTGCATTATTGCGTTTTGCTTTTCTTTTGGTCATTTTTCTGAAAGGTTGCTTGCTACATAGATTAATGCACAACAGTGTACTCAATGTTATAAATGCAATGTTGGACTAAAAATACAATGTGTTATCTTTCCTGTTATACTTTAATCCACGAATTCCATTTTGCTACAGAGATAATTAGCTGTCTTCCCTTTTATGAGTACACAAATTTTATTCCCTAAGGTGAAGATATCCATTTTCTTAAGACCATGCTAATATTCTTACTTTTTTTATCGGAACTATGAAATTTTATAACGGGAATAACGAACCGTTATGAATCCAGAGGAATGTACTAGGATGAGGCATTCAATATCGCCTCATTTGGCACTTGAATCCATTCATATAGTACCAATTTATGAAATCTACCTCTATGTTTAATAATATAAAAAACATACAATTGAAGCCCAAGTAAATGAAGGATAGATGGTATCTTTCCATCGATGACTTGCTATATATTTTAATTATTGTTCAAAATTTCTGACGTTGGTTAATGTACCACATTTTTAGTGCTAGAAAGTAGAAGCCGCTAATAGTCTTGTGTGTGCCCTCAACGGCTTCCCGGTGAGCCCTAGTTCCCCCTCTCTTGTCCAGTCATTCGTGAAAATTGAGAAAAAAGTGGGAATTTGAAAATGGAGAAACTGTCAACTGGTATGCGACTTGACACTGCAGCGTCAACAGGGACACCGTGTGGGATTCCACTACCACACCTTCGGATTTGACAGGCCAGAAAGTGTAACCGGTTTGTAGGATCAACAGAAGATGCACTTCACTCGTTTGTCTGGTAAAGGTGTCTTGTGGAAGCATCCGGAGGATAAGAATCTGAGCATGGTTTTCCGTTGCGTAAGTCCATGGGTGTGGATGCAACAGCGACGAGATTGGTAAGAAGATTGTCGGAGGATCTTGGATCTGTAGATGAGGAGACGACAAAATTTATTCAATCAGCGATTTGGAATATGTATTCACCAGATCTCGTCTGGATGTCCGATTCATATAGTCCAGGAGGTTAAGCTATTGGCGCAGAAGCATGACGGGGAAGTGTTAAACTCCACCAATGATGAGCTTCTTCAGCTCGGGATGCATAGGTAAAGATCTGGTTTGTTCCTGATTTCTCTATCTCAGCTCGAATGTTTCGAAATTGGACAGTCATTTCTAACCATAGGGAATTGCAGATTTTAGACTGGATTTCTGTGCTGATGTTTGTTAATATTTGAAGGGAAATGGCAGTAGAGTCGAAAAAAAGAAAGATGGTTACCTGTTGATGATGGACCAAGTTGGGTCAAATACATGTCTATCTCTGGTTCACCGTATGAGGAGTTTGATATCATCATATTGCAATGTGCAGAAGTTGGCTTAGTAATCGTAGATGAAAACAGAGATGAAAACACAACATCGATATTGTGTTTCTTGCAACAGAGTTCAGGAGAGAATATTGATTCTTCCTTCTCACTTTGTTTTTTGATTGCCTTAATGGGAGCCTTTATAAAGGCTAACGTGACTCATATTTATGATGCAACTTTAGTTTCTAAGCTAAAGAGGCAGCTTGTTGAATCTTGAGCTGTAAATTTGATTGTGATTATTTGTTTTGACAGGTACAAGGTCATGGATGTGATGAGGAAAATTGTGCTTTCTTCTTACCTCACCGTCACCCCCACCCTGAATTCCTTTTAATCGTCATATGGTTGTGAATTCAGAAAAACTTGATTGAAGGATGATGTGGTGCGTGTGCTAATCATTACGAGCCTCTTACAGGTTTTAGAATTGGTCTGAATATGTTAAGAGTACCTACCAGTGAACAACTTGAGCCGACTGGTGTTTTGGTAATTTTAAAATACCATAGGTATTTGTTTAGAGTGCTTCATTGGAGTAAACTGTTCAAAATTACTTCAAATTTCTAGTTATAGGACGATTTTCAATGGCTGTCTTATTAGGGCCAACTCCAAAAGGGATGTGATGATTTCCATCACGGCGCCCCAATGATTGCTGTCGGAAAATTCCTATTTTCCCTTAGATTCAACCATTTAGTAAAATACATATATATCTTAGAAGCCCAAGTTAAATACAATATCTGACTAATTAGATGATTGTGTGGGAAATCCCAATCAATTGGTCGGAAATTTCAATTATGACTATTATAGTGAGCATTATACATCTTTTTATCAGATATTCACACAAGCCCGGCCCAACAGAGGTCCATGTGAAGGGTTAAGCCCAATTAGGATTCATGATTCTGCTGGAACTCCAATCATTATGTCAGAAATCCAATGATTGTGTCGGATAATTTTGAATATTGTTTTATCAAATTTTCGCAACAGCCCAAGTTAAATACCATACGAGCCCTGTTGAAGGTTAAGCCTAGTTAGGATAGATAAATTTGTCGGAACTCCAATTATTGTGTCGGATATTGCAATGATTGTGTCGGATAATATCCATCATGAATATGATTTATGAAGTTTTCACAAAAGCCCAACTTAAATAGCATACCAGCCCAATATAGGCCCATGTTGAGGGTTTAGCCCAATTAGGATAGATGATTTTGTCGGAACTCCAATCATTGTGTCGGAAAATCAATCATTGTGTCGGATAATATCCATCATGAATATGGTTTATTAAGTTTTCACAAAAGCCCAACTTAAATAGATACCAGCCCTCTATAGGCCCTTTTTTAGGGTTAAGTCCAATTAGGATAGATGATTTTGTTGGAACTCCAATCATTGTGTCGGAAAATCAATCATTGTGTCAGATATTCCAATGATTGTGTCGGATAATATCCCTCATGAATATGGTTTATGAAGTTTTCACAAAAGCCCAACTTAAATAGATACCGGCCCAATAGAGGCCCTTGTCGAGGGTTAAGCCCAATTAGGATAGATGATTTTGTCGGAACTCCAATCATTGTGTCCGATATTCCAATGATTGTGTCGGATAATATCCATCATGAATATGGTTTATGAAGTTTTCGTAAAAGCCCAAGTTTAATGTATACCGGCCAAATGCCCATGTTGAGGGGTAAGCCCAATTAGGATATACGATTTGTCCAAACTCCAATCATTGTGTCGGAAATTCAATCATTGTGTGTAGGGCTGTTACACGATCCGAACAGTTCGTGAACAATATGCGTTCGGTTTGTATGTGATCTTGTTCGCTCGTTCAAATAAAAATATGAACATTGTTCGAACATTATTTTTTGTTCGTTTATAATTTGAATGAACACAAACATTTTTGTGAACAAATTTGAAAGTTCGTGAACAAATATATTATTTAATTAACTTTTATACTAAATGATTATTATAATATTTAAGTTTAAAAACCTTAACAAAAATTTTTTATGTTGTTACTGAGATATTTTTCTTTATTATTTTGTAAAATATAGTTGTTTTATTATTTTTTCAATATATTTATTTTATGTGATTTCATTTGTAAAACAATAAAATCTGATTTTTTTTAGTGAAGTTCGCACAAATACTACAAACATGTTCGAACAACCTATTTGAACGAATACGAACATTCACTTAATAATTTGAACAATGTTCGAACATGTTTTCACGTTTAAATAAAATATAAACGAATATGAACATGTTCGAATAAAAATATGAACGAAAATAAATATATCAAATTCGGTTCGTTTGGATCGAATAACATCTCTAATTATATGGTATATTCCAATGATTGTGTCGGATAATATCCATCATGAATATGGTTTATGAAGTTTTCACAAAAGCCCAACTTAAATAGCATACCGGCCCAATAGAGGCCCTTGTCGAGGGTTAAGCCCAATTAGGATAGATGATTTTGTCGGAACTCCAATCATTGTGTCCGATATTCCAATGATTGTGTCGGATAATATCCATCGTGAATATGGTTACGAAGTATTCGCAAAAGGCCAAGTTAAATACCATATCGGCCCAATAGAGGCCCATGGTGAGGGATGAGCCCAATTAGTATAGATGGTTTTTGTCGGAACTCAATCATTGTGTCGGACTCCGAACTTCAATCGTTGTGTTGGATTATGATTGGGTCATATATGATCCAAGTTTGGGGTAAAAACTTGGATCATATACCCGTTTTGTCAGAAGTTTGGGGTAAAAAAAACTTTTTTTTTACTATTTTCAGAAGTTTATAACATATGGGTATTCTGTGAAATGTAGTAAAAAACAGTGGGTATTATGGAAAAATACCCGTTTGGAACACGTGGGAAGTCTCAATGATTTTTGTCGAATCTACAATCATTGTGTCGTATAATTATAAACTTATTCCAATACTTACGAGCAAAAATAGCGTTCCGCATAGTTAGTAGACATAAGGCACATGGTGTTCTGACAATTCAATAAGCCCAATCAGAAAAATGATTGTTCCTGATAAATTCTAATATTATGTAGGATATAAAGAACAATTATATTACATTTTTCTGGTAAGATTATTTATGTTAATAGTTTCACAACTAAATTAACATTTGATTACAATTTCTATTCACCTACCAAGAACAAAAATAAAAAAAGACACGAACCTATTAATCATCCACTCGTTGTATTTCACCCATCAAAATTCGATTGCTCGAGACCTTGAACCCTAAAAGAGCAGGATCAATATGCCTACCTTTCTTACCCTTCTTTTTATTATTTCGTGTACCAGCAGCGTCTGATGCTTCACCAGCAACACTAATTTCTGAAGGGTTTGCCTTCTTGAAACTACTGCTTTTAAGCATGTCGCTGAATGATGTTTCCAATACATCCGCATCATTGCACGATGATGTTCGTCGGAATTGCCCATCTGTCCTGCCCGATGGCTCTATATTGCCTGTCCCAATAATACAAAATAATGAGATGAGTGACCAAAGGGTTACGGATCAGAATTACATCATACCATCAGGAACAGAGACGATTGATGAGCTTTTTCCTCTAACTACGGAATCAGGAGTAAACTCCAACATCCCTTCCAAAGAGGATGCAACCCGTGGGACAGGTGGACGTCTCAGCAACACGTTCTCCGGTGCCTTGGAAGCTGAATTTTTAAGCCTAGTTGTGCAATAAATGGATTATTTTACAAAACACTCTCCCAAGAAAAGGAAATTTAAAATATATCAGTCGCCTAGTCTTACCTCTCTTTGGCAGCAACGTCCAATGCTGAATCCCCCAATCCAATCTTTGTGTCATCAAGTCCTGTTAATTGTTGAAAACAGTACATATAAAAGAAATGAAAATGTAACAAGAAACAAAGCAACCAAGAAGCGTAAGCATACGAGTAGCGTTTAATAGTTGATGCCTGCTGAGGACATTAACAGCAGGCATACTTTCTGGCATCATTCCCTGAGAAGCAAACAAAATTAGGTGCCACTTTTAGTCCTTTTGAAATAATCCTTTTAAAACTCACCTGTGAAAAACCAGCTGCTTCTTCATTTACCCCATCAGAGAGTCGACTTTGAGATGCTCCACCAGATTCAGAAACATAAGGCCTAATGCTACCGAATCCAGATTCTTTACCCGGAAGGACATCAAGAGATTGATCTGTCATCATTGCACCTCGATGATATCCGGAAGATGGCCTTCTCTCGTGAACCATCCCATGTCTATCATCAAGCTGTTCACTTGAAGCATGGCCAGATTTCTGATGCAATAGTTCCATAAGCAAGCGCTTCGAACTATCATCATTGTCAGCCAGCATCCACAAATTGGGATCTTCAGCATCACGTTTTGCCTCTAGTTCCCTTCTATTCATCTCATTTCGATGATGAAGTGGTAGAGTTCTTGAATCCAACCAATCATTTGGTGACTGCCCATTTCCCTCAGACCAATTGGTCTCCAAAGGATCCACTCTTGAAGAATTGAAATGATTCTGTGGTAATGGGTTTTTAGAATGCTGAGAGTAAGCACCAACCTGACCAGTAGAATACAACCGAGTAATTTGGTCATTAATATCTAAACCTTGAGAAAGACTCAAGGAACTCAAGATTTCACGACTTAACCCAGTAGAACCAGGAAGAGACAGTGAGCGTTCAAAAGGTAAACCGGAATCATCATAATGACTATGTTGCAACCTATCTTGAGATGACTGATTTCGCTCAAAATGGCTAATATGCTCCTCGGCAGCTGGAGTATTACGAGAGTAGAAATCCATATGGGCAGAAGCAGAAGGCCTCATTCTCCGCGAATCAGAAGGATTCCTGTGATACTGACCAGCATCATCAATAGGCCAGCCTGCATTTATTTGCCTTTCATTATCCATTTCCAGTCTCTGCCTCAGTCCCAAAGGCAACTGTCTGCTATACAGTTGATCTTGCTGATTAATCTGTTGATCTAGATGATGAACTTGTCCATGCCTTCCATGAAATACAGAATCAAGCAAGTCATTTTGATGCCCTGGATTGGCGGGTTGACCAAATTTAGCTTGCATAATCTGCTCAAGAGAGGCGTCAGGATGACTGGAAGGAAATTGGGATCGCAGCTGCAATTCATTAAGCAATTGTTGCTGCTTTAGCAAGGCCAACTCGAATTCAGCATTTGGTCTAAGCAAATCCACGTTGTGTTGCCCGTGGACAGACTCATGAATTCGATTCTGCAGCATCTGATCAACCATAAATTGTCTCGCATGAGATTTCTGCTGTTTCAACAACAGTTGTTGTTCGTGGAATTGCTGCTGTTGTTGAAGTTGCAGCTGCCTTTGCTGTTGCAACTGGATGGCTAACATATGCATCATATCTTGCCCACCCTGGCTGGAAGGTTGACTGTGATGTACTTTTAATCCCTCATTCAAGTGTGCATTTTGAGGCATCATCATTCCATGCTGCTGAGAAAGCATCTTCCCAGCTAACCCAGGATGGTTAAGTTCCGGGATAATTCTTGACTGATGGCTGGTATCAACAACACCCTGATGAAAGTTGGAATCAGAAAATACACTACCACCAAAAACTCCATTCCATGATTCAGAGGCCAACTTTGAATCTGCCCTCATCATTCCAGCCGATCCAAACCTTCGAGAAACAGGGTCCAAATGTTCCTCTGTACCTCCATTCAAAAGAGGTGCTGGATCATTCTTTGAATATGTATTTTCCAGCTCAGACCACAGCATACGCAGAGGATGTGGTTTACCATCCATCTGATTTTTCGGTCCATGCCCCATTTGTTCAAAAGGATAAAACTGTTTGCCTGAATTTGAAGATGGTTCCATATATCCCATGGGCACATTCCCTATATCATTGGCACCACTTCCAGGTCTCCCAGGAAACATTATTTCTGCATTGAAAAGAGACGCGGGAAACAATCAGATAAACGTAATTCAAAGGGAAAACCTAAGAATATTACAAGTCAACCTTCATCATGAACACCAAAATAATTAAAATCTTCACCATGAGAGTGCAAGTTTGACGACTGATGAAGTCCATGTTTGGATACTTCTGACTCGACAAACTGTCCGGAAATAGGGTCTGAATCAGAATGTTTCCATTGAGGATCATCATTAACAGAATTCAACGCTTGGTTTGGAACAATAAGAGATTGTGCACATGCATCTCTCCCTATTTCCACAACAGGCCTGCTTTCTGGACTACTGTAAGGTTGAAACTTCAAATGAGGCATAGCATCTCCCAATTCAATAAACAGTGAACCTTCTGGAGCATCTTCCAAACGGACAGGAAGATCAGTCCCAAAGAAGCCTTGCTCAAACCATGATATTATATCCTCACCAAGAAAAGGCCCTTGAATCTCTCCCTGGGGATCAAGATAAAATAAACTTAACTCTTCTGGGGCGACTCCTCTCTCAAACTGAGATCCAACAGTAAACTGCCTTATCTCTTGCTGTTGGCGATCCCAGGTAGCAGCAAAAGAAGTGCTTGAATTCTCCAGAAGATTATTACTATTTTCGTAAAGTGAGGCCAACCCTCTAACATCAGAGGCGGGATGCTGGTTAACACCAGAATCAACCAGGTTCCGCAATACATCAGCAGACTGAGCACCACTAACATTTTGTAGGCTGAAAATGCCCATTTCTTTAGTTGCAAAGGCCTTAGAAACTTCATATGGTCCTCCGCCATCAGTCCCTTCTGAATTTGGTTATACAATATTTTTCAGGTTTCCAGAACATCAAAATATTTTAAACAAAAAATTAACAGTTTAAATGACCTGTTTCAGGCAGATTAACATGGGAGGTATGTTCGCCAATGGCTTCACCGATACCTGAAGAAGATTTCTGAAAATCCTTTTGTATATCTCCAGTGAGATCTGGTGGAGATCTTATCTGCATCCCATTTAAAAATTCTGAATCGCCAACTTCTGGGGAAATCAAAGAAAATAGAATTAATATTATGCAATCAATGGGAGGTAACCATGCTAAGACTTATTTTTAAGAAAAATAATGATAGCTAAACTAAATCAAAAATACCAGAAGTGTCGTTAGTTGATCTTCCCTTCTTTAATGAGCTATGAGAAGCTCCACTACTACTTAACTTACTCTTCCAAATGTCATTCAGGATACCCTGAAATGAAGACGGTCAGGGCGGTCTGATAAAATTTAGTGATGAAAGTCAGGGACACATTTTCATTAGCAGGCTAACACAGGAAAGGTACAATTGCATTATAGCCCTCACCTCTTGCTCAGAATCAGGAGAGACAAAAGCGAAGGGTTCAATAACATCTATTTGAGTATAGGGGGGCACTTCATCCATGTTTTCTGGTATCTTTGTAGACAATAAATCCAACTTCTTCATACGATATATATCAAGCAATTTTCCCCTTGGGTAAACATATATTCCAGCAGAGAAATTATGTTTTCCAAGAGCACTCCCACTCATGTTGCCCACGGGGACTGCAGAAGTACCCGAAAGGGAAACATTTGACCTGCCTCGACCTGCAGCAAAACCCACATTTGAGCCATCAGCTCGTCCCCTTTCAAGTCCAAATCCAGGGGCAGCACGATGAGACCCAAAAGCACCATGATTTGCCTCCAACTTATGGCGTGGCCTCCATTTATCACGTGAATCAGTATCACGTTCAGAGATAGACCGAATATTTGGAATTGATGACAGAACTTCACTCTGGGGCTCTTCCTTCTCCATATCAGCTTTTTTTTCCACTCGAGATTCCTTTTCTTTGTCATCAGGACCCCATCTTACAGACCATTTAGTGTCACGGCGAGTTTCAGAAGTGCGATTGCCAGCATCATTCCAGCGGTCAGAAGTAAGCAATGGCTTCTCATTTATTTCTCTTCCAGGAGCATTCTCAACCCGCCTATCTATTTTTCTACGATCTCGTCGTGTGAGCAATCCAGTTTCCCTTTCTTCTTCACGCCAGCGATGACCAGCATCTACTTCAGCAATTTTTTTCAAATCTTTCTTTTCCCCAGGTGCGTCTGAACGCCAGACATCCTTCTGGTTCATATCAGAAGAGCTCCCCAGTGAAAGAGTACTCGGACCACGAATTTCCTGTTGATAAGAAAATAATTGAGCCATGAAGAACAGACGGAAAAGAAATGCGTCTTAAAAGGGTAATAGTACAAATTTAATGACTAGTTGGTAAACCACCTTGTCAACCTATGAATGGTCAATATAAAATATAAAAAAAAATCGAACTCATTCCTGGTGTGCTTACTGTTTTAGATTCATTTGGCCTTGCATAAAGCCACTGTGGAGACAGAGGGATGTTCTCAGATGCAGCTTGATCTGCAGCAACGATGCAAATAATGAATCAAAAAATACAGGAAAAAACTAGGGAAAAAATATCTCCTGTAATCACTAGGATAAGAGAATTCAAGTCACCTTTGGTTTCATCAATTATACCACTCAACCCCTTGTCAACGTCAATTCCTTCAAAGAAATCCAAATAAATCAGTAAAGCATCAGTTAAGACAAAGCTGCTCAACGAAAACCACGCTGGAAAATCACCCAGCGTTGAAAAAAGAATGATCCGAAAAACAGCATCACAGAAGGAATAAACCAAAATTACAGTAAAACCAACTTAAACAGCGCAATATTACATAGATGTATAACAAAAATACGAAACCAAAAAAATATCATCAACATTTACAGAAAATGACTATCACTTAATCGAATCAACTACAAATAATAAATCCGATGCCGAGAATCTGATTAAGGGCCTAGAGAGAAGGAACATTGAAAACACGGATCAACAAGAAAAATCCGACTCCAACCAATTCAATACCACATTCAAAATAAAGATCGCTAACGACATCAAACATTAAATTTACCATCCTGTTTCCACGGATGATCGGAAATTTTAGATGCGATAAGATCCTCCATAAGATCTAGCTTGCTCTCCGCCATCACAATAAGTTGTTGAAAAAAGCGAAAATCGCGGGCGCTATTACAGCAGCGCCGATGTGACGGAAGTTGAATCGGCGACCGGAAACACAATAATTCAGACGAGATTCAAGGAATAAAGGCTAGGGATGTAGATATCCAAATAAGGAACGGGAGGATTAGGGTTTGGGAGAGCGGTCGAAGATTGCCGAGAGAGATTATTTGCTTGCAAGTGAGAGAGAGGGTTTGGGTGGTCAGAAGAGCCAAATCAACGTCATCGGCATTTTTGATTTCAAAATAAACGTCATCATTTTTCTAATCGGTCCAACATTTATCCGAATTTACATATTATTTCCTTTAAATTTTATTGGGCCTTCTCATGGACCCTAGCGAAGCCCAAAGCTCGTTTTCTGGCACATATAATTAACAGCAAAATTTCATTTTAAGTATTTCAAGTTTTAATTAAAATCAATTTTGATATTTCATTTTTAAAAAACTCAATTTATATCATTCAATTTTAAATTTTTATTAATTTTCATCATAACTAAAATATTCCTAATAATATCAAATAATTTATTTTGTTAGCCATGTTTAACTTTTTTAACCTATTTCAAAAAACCAATTTGTAATTGTTTACCCATTTCACTTCTTGTTGATGCCGCCAACTCCAATCTTATTTAGGGTTCAACTTTTGAGTATTGTGTGACTAAGACAACGGCTTGGATGGAGGTACCGGATTCTACTTGCTCATGTACCTTTTTTACTTTGCTGGACTAACTGCCTGAAGTAGTCCCACGGCTAATTCTTTCGGTTAGTTCAATTCAAAGAAACATGTCTAAATTAGCGATAATACGCTCTTGTAGGGTGATCGTACGTCATGGGGGGTATATAATAATGGATGAGCAGTGATAATATACCGGTAAAGAGATGCGCTTTATTTCAGTAGAAGCCGGTTTTGAGTTAAATATGGATCTTTTGTATAAATGCGCCAAAAGTGTTG
This sequence comes from Utricularia reniformis, assembly GCA_009725065.1. NCBI lineage: Eukaryota > Viridiplantae > Streptophyta > Magnoliopsida > Lamiales > Lentibulariaceae > Utricularia > Utricularia reniformis. Next base: position 194,320 of record RWGZ01001124.1, on the reverse strand, counting down.
GATACAGTGACCAAAATAGTACTCGATATTGGATTCGAGTCATTGTGGAAGAAGATGAGAAATATATAAAGTTCAAGAAAGAAAAAGATTGTGTTGATGTAAGCGGACTAGTGAATTGTGATAGTGTTTTACTTTTATTATTGGAGAGTTATAACTTGTAGGAGGAAAATATTGTTCTAGATAACATTATTGATTTCGTATATGATAATGATCAATATATAGAACTAGAGGTTGAGCCTTCTCGTTTGTTAATTGAATCTCAACAATTGGAATCTCAAGTTTATGTTTGTGGCAATGTTGTGAATAATTTCGAAAATTTATCAAAGAAATGAAAAACATCAACATTTTTATACGAAGAATGTCTATTTGATGAAGAAATTGCTCTAGATTATAAATCTGAATTTTTAAACGAATCTGAAGAGCCATTCGATGAAGATGAACATGAAGATGATGCAGATAAAGATGAACATGGTAACTACATGGTTTCTAATGATTTTCATGACAACGATTACGATATTTTAGATGAAGAAAGTGAGTTAGTCGAACAAAATATGGAGATGGTTTTCAATGTTAACAACATTATCCCTCAAGTTTTCCAACCTAAATCCTTAAACAATAATGTAATGAGCATATTGAGATGAAGGATGGGGAGGAAAATTGCACTAAAAGTGACGACGAATTGCAAAGCTTGTCTGATTCGGATGGAAAAATTACACAAGAGGACTCTCTTTTTAACATCAACACTCATTGGCGTGATGTGAAATTTGTTAGTGGTATGCATTTCAACAGTAAACGGGAGGTGATGATTGCAATCCGAACCTATTGTGACCGTCATAGGATGAAGGTGAGCTTTAAAACAAATGACAAAAATATGTTAAGGGCGAAATGTTCTCGTGAGGGCTGCCCATAGTTTGTAAATATTGTGAAGTGGACTAGTGATGTAGCATGACATATATCAACTATGAACGAGGAACACAACAATTGTCCTAAAGCTTTAAGTCAGCTTTAGGACAATTGTTCACAACAATATGCATGTAAAGTCATCTTGGTTAGGGGAACAATTTGCTAAAAAGTTTAAGTTCAACCCAAAGATAAAGGCATCAATTTTCAAAAGTAAAATACACCACTCTATGGGACTAACAATCTCAATACAGAAAGCATATCGTTCAAAGAAAAAAACATTGGAGGTTTTGACTAGCTCTCATGATGAGCAATACAAATATTTGTGGATGTTTGAATTTTTTCTTAATTTATGTTTTGTTGCAATATGATTAATTTAAGTAATATTTAATGAGTTTAGTTAATGGTGTTGTATTATTTAAAGGTATTGTTTTCAATTAAAGAAAAGTAATCCGGGATCAACAATTGTATTGAAGTTACAAGATGATGGATTTAACGGAAAAGATAAAAGATTCCTTCGGTTTTGATATTACCCGGGGGTATTTTCGGTATTATAACACCCCGGAAGCTCGTCCAACGTGGTCAGACGGTATTTTCGGTATCCTTGTGTATTTATTGGTATTCTAGTATATTTGTGTCGCGGTGCATTTTTATGGTATGTTCTCGTAATTCGGACCTCCCGGGCCTACATATGAGCATTATACTGACATTTCTATCTGATCTCGTCTAAAAATGTTTTGGATATTTAATTTTAGATCAGTCAATTTATGATTAATTCGTAAATTATGTTGTTGTGGGGACACGAGCGATATACGAGGTTGGGCCCACAATGTGTGGGCTTACGTCCTCGGGAGAGCGAAGCTCTACCTTGGTTTTCACTATAATAGTCAAGTAATACAATTACAGTGAGATGATAACGATAATATGGGTGAAAACGGATCGAAAGACGATCAAATATACTCTGGAAAGCCAAACATAACGAAACGTCGCGAGAGAGGGCTATGGCAAGCTGGTCGCGATATTTGGTTCAAAACCTCGCGAGAAGTGGTCAGTCGCGAGGTTTGGTGCGTAATGTCGCGGCTCGGGCTAAGGCTCAGCCTGATCGCGAGGTTTGGTGCGGTTCCACGCGAGAAGGGGCTGGCCGCGAGATTTGGTACGAAATCTCGCGAAAAGGGGGTGCAGTGTTGAAATCTCGCGATTTCGAATGAAAGCCTTGGCTTGGGAGATGCGAAAAGGATCCGAATCCTTTCTTCATGCCTTGGGACCTCTATTTATAGGGAAATGGAGCCCAAAATACAAGCTTTGGCCCAAAAGTCCAATTTCATTAGGTTAAGCCCAAAGCACCTCAAATAATCTCCAATTAAATTAGAATAAATACCGTTCCGCAAGATAACGTCGGAAATGCATCTCGATCCAGAATTAGGCGGGAATGTAGATGAGAAAATACCGGAGGACCCCGTAAAATAATCCACTGCTTCCAGATAGCGAATACATAACCATATACTTCGTTGCACCTGATCGGTGCGCTCCCGGGTGGCAAATGACGAAAATACCCCTGGCCCCGTCTGGGGCCGAAATAACACAGAATATCCCAAAATACTTACAGAGACTTAATACGGGGTCCGACGAGCTAGAATACCGAGAATACCACTTGAGAAAACCACCCGATCGAAATATGAAAATACCGAAAATGCCAATAACCACGTCGGACGAGCCTCCCGGATAAGGATAAATATAAGAGAATATTTCCGGGTAATATCACTATCAGTTTCGAACAAATTTGGTCTCGGACGGGGCCAAGGGTATTTCCGTAATTTGGGACCCGAGGAGTGCGTCGGTAAGTCGAGGTGATATTTTTGGCTACATATTCGATACCTACAGGCAAGGGATTAATATACGTGATTTTCTGGTATTTTCTCATCGACTTTTCTTATTAATTCTCGAACAGGACGCATTCCCGAGACGACATGACATTTATTCCAGTTTAATTGGATATTATTAAGTACTTTGGGCTAAATCAAGTGAGGTTGGGTTCCTGTAATTGAAAGTTACTACTTGAGCTGGATTTTTCTATAAATATGAGGTTCATTGCACTGGAAAAGGGTTCAGATTGTTATTGTGTTTACCAAGGCAAATTGTCCACTTAACTGCATTATGCACTTGCGACTTTTTGCAAGTAGTCGCGCGTTTGTGTCAACCTGGTCGTAGTCGCGCGGTTGTGTCCTTGCCTCAGTAGTGGCACGATTGTGTTCTGTATCTCAGTAGTCGCGCGATTGTGCTATGCACCGCGCTTCTGCACTGTGTCGCAAGTTTCTGCACTGTATCCTCGTAGTCGCGCATTTTTGCAATGATTCGCGAATTTTTGACATAACTGCACAACCAAGTGCATTTGATCGTTTTTCGTGCCGTTTTCACCCGAATTACCCCTATTTCTTGATTGTAATTGTATTTCTCGATTATTATAGTGAAAACCAAGGTAGAACTTCGCTCTCCAGAGGACGTAAGCCCATACATTGTGAGCTCAACCTCGTATATCGCATGTGTCTCCACAACAATTGAATTCTGAATAATTAAAGAAATTGACTGATCTAAAGATAAATATCCAAAATATTTTTAGACTATATCATGTTTTATTGTTGCTTAGAAGCATGCAAGATTGGTTGCAGGTCAGGTTGTAGACCCATGTTCGGTGTTGATGCAACTTTCTTGAAGGGCAAATATGAAGGACAAATATTTGCAGCCTATGTTGCGGGGAAGCACCTACTAGGTGAAGCTCCCGCTTCCGAAGCGGTCCGAAGCGGGAGCTGCGGGACGAAGCAGCTCCGAAGCGTCCAGATTTTAAAAATAATAATATTTAAATTATTTTGAATTGTAATATTCATAAAATTAATATATTCATTTTGATAAACACATAAAATATTACATTTAAAATTTGTATATTTATAAAAAATATTTATCTTTATTTTGAAAGATATAAAATTGGTGAAGACATTAAAAAGTATACTAATAATTATTTTGATTAAAATATTATTATTTATTTTTAATGTAAATGTTTCACAATGCTTCGCAAAACATATTCTTCTAAGTTTCTCGATTGGCCGCTTACGCTTCTCCGCTTCGACGAATCCACTTCGGTGCTTCACAACATCATAGTTTGTAGCTATTGGGATGGATGGGAATAACAATATTTTCCCAATAGCATATGCGGTTGTTGAACGAAAGAACCAGGATACATGGAGATGGTTTCTCAAAATCCTAAAAATGATTTACAGCATAGCCAAGTGTGTATGTATCTCTGATAGGCAGAAAGGATTGATAACTGCAGTGCATTTTGTGCTTCCCGATATTCAGATATAATTAATTTTGATATGTATTTAATGTAAATTTGTTACTTACGATGATAATGTATTAATTTTTTACTTACTCTAATTGATAATGTATCTTCTTTGTACTCTTGCATAGTGTTTTGCATTTTTTTGCATAATTAATTAGTTTTTTCTTTGAATTAGTTTCAATGAATCACTTATAGTTTAATAAAATGATGATTTCTTTTGGTGTAGGTGAAATATTGTTGCATACATATTTTTGCTAATATGAAATTAGCTGGATATAAATATCAAGAAATAAAAATATTATTTTGGAGAGTTGTCAATTGTACAAGATAAGAGAAATTTGAGTTGATCATGGATGAATCGAAGAAGGTAAATGCTGAAGCACATGGTTATTTATGTAAAATACCCCAAATAATTGAAGCATGGTTTTTTTCATGGAAAGTTCACGGTCTGATATACTTTTAAATAACATTTGCGAGACATTCAATCACATTATCGGGGAGTGTCGTGACATGCCCATCTTATTTATGTTGGAATATATTAGAACTCTACTAACTGTGAGGTTGCAGATGAATAGAGAAAGATCAGATAAGTGGTTTGGAAAGATGTATCTACGTATAGCTAGATTATTAGTTAAATTAAGCAATGAAGGAAGGTGCATTCCATCAAATATCAATAGGTATACACATAGTTTTAAAGATGAACATCATCTTGTGGATATTCAAAAGAGGAAGTGTAGTTGTCGACGTTGGCAGTTGACAGGTTTGTCTTGCAAGCATGCATATAGAGCGATAACTCAGGTAGAGAGGATGTTAGAAGACTACGTACATGATTGTTACACAATTAAATATTATAAAGCTAGCTACAATCAGGTTCGATTACTACTTATCATTATCCTAAAAATTATTTATTACATTGTAGTTTGTTATCTTGTTTATTTTAGGCTATTATAGGTGTTCCATCTCGTGCTCTGTGGCCTAAGGCTAATGGTTTACCAGTACCACTATCTCGTTCCTCTAGGATCAAGGAGCTCGATGAGTCATCCAAGAGGTATTCAAACATGTGGTATGGAAAGACAAGAGTCATTCATTGTAAAATGTGTAAAGGAGTGGGGCACAATAAGCGTAGTTGTAGTCAAAATACTTCTACCAGTACCAATACCCGAGAGGTACTTTCTCTCTTATTTATCCAAAAAGTTTGTCAAACTGAGTTTTTCATTGACGTTATCATGAGATTAATTTTTTGCTAAATTTTTCAAAGTTATGAAAGGCATACAACGTCAACAACACCTTCTATTGGACCCGCAACACTTGAATCAACAAAATGCATGCACCCAAAATAAGGAAGAAATGACATAGAAATCATCTTTGACCTTTAGTTCCTTTTTATGTATTTTTATATTTGTTGAAACAACTTTTGTTATGATTTGAATATTCCTTTTTAATGATAATTGTTGTTTGTGAATAATGAATTTGTAATGAAATATTCTAATTATTTTCTAATGAATTTGTAAAAAAAGAGTGAAATATGGACTTGGCGGGAGTAAAAGAAGTGAAATTGGTAAACAATTACAAATTGATTTTTAAAAATAGGTTAAAAAAAGTAACTATTGAGATAAAAACATAAAAACACATCCATGTTAAAATAATTCAATAGAGATTCAGTAAAATATACTAAAATATTTTGTATTTTAAAACTAAAAGCAATTTTAGAATATTTTATAGTAAATTAACAATAATATAATGATATAAAAAAACTTTTAATTTAGTATGTAAAAATAAAGCTAGGTAGAAAAGAAGATGATACTATTTTCTTCTACCCATAGAAGAATGATTTCCTTCAAAGAGATCTTCGATCAACGTTTCGATATCCTCAGGCTGGTATTTTATATACTTATCAACTTGCTTGTTGCTCTCAAAATACTGACGGAATCGCCCCACGAAGGATCGGTACGCCGGAATGAGAACGGAAGATATGGAGATTCGGAGCTCCGACTGAAGCTGAACGTCGCTCACAACCCACGCGCTCTGCGTCCGGTGGATTTCTTCGAAGGTTGTGGTGAAAACCTTGAACCTTTCTTTCAGCAACGGCTTGTTGATTTTGCCGTTAACCAGAAGCCCATCGTGATTCAACCACTGTAACACTCTGTTCCATGTTTCACGTTGGTAGTTCTTGTGGTACTGCCGGACGACCGCTGACCGCCGCCTACACCAAGTGTCCCCCATTAGCTCCCGGATCTCCGGGGACCCTTTCACCTTTTGTAAAATGTACCTGCCGTTGTTCATCAAGAAGACGTTATGCAGAGATGGGTCTCTGTACAGATTTGATTTCTTCTCCAGATTGGCGTCCAATAGGTCCATCACAGTCACCACCTGAATCGAAAACGGCGTCGTCTGCTCCATCGTCTCCATGTTGCGAGGGCTCTCGCTTTCCTTTTCCACGTCGTGGGACGAGAGATTCGCAGCTGTGGGTGGATGGGATATCTCTGATTTCCATCTCCCACCAAAGATTTTCTCGAGAGCGTCTTTGAACTCACAGGCATATTTCAGATAGTTCATTACGTAACGGGTGAGAGGGTGTACGGCACCACCGGGGACCGGAGTTCTAGCAGCGTCGTTCTTGATGGAGTTTTCAAGATCAGTGAATATACTCGCTGCACATTCGCCGATGCGGTCTCTGGCGTCGACGATCTCCGCAACCAACTCCTCTGTGCAGCATTCACCGTTGATTGCCTGGATCAGATTCTGCAGTGCTTCGTACATGTCTAAGAATTTGAAGAGCTTCTCCGCCGATCGCTTGGCCATTGTGGTCGCCTCAACGAAATCGAGAAGTTGAATCACCACTAGACGAAAGAGGTTGGTCAGTAAACCACGTCGAACCTTTGGATGGTCTGCGAAAATCGAATCCCCGAGCTTTGTTTCTCTCGGAAAAATGAACTCCGAGCAGGTTTTCACGGCTTTCAACCACCGTGAAATCTCTGTCTCCTGCTGCTCCCATTGCATTTTCGCCACATCGTCCATGTTAACCGCAACATCAATCTCCAACCTCGTCATTTGATTTCTGATCGCATTTCGCCGCAAAATGTAATAAACCTGTGAGCATTCCGATTCATATCCGGCCAAAATCTTCGTCGACGCTATTACCTTCAATTTCTCCATTATCTCCGATGAATACACCGCATAATCATTCAGTTCACAGGTAATTGGCTCCAATTGTATATGGCATCGGTCGGAATTCTCATTTTTAGGGTTCAAATGCGAATTATTTTCCCGATTTCCATGATCCAAATAATCGTACCTTGAATCTTCCATCAAAATACGAAACTCTTCCTCCAGAACCGACATAGCCCGCTGCAACGCGATGGTCGTCTGATTTACAGCCGATGTAACACACAAATTATCAGGAAACTGGCTCAACGCATTGGTCAACCTCGATATACGCACCACAAAATCCATGAATCCTTCGTTTGATCCGCCGGGATTGTACCTAGCGATCTTCGCCTCCATGATTCTTGAGAACTCAGCGACGAAATTGGGAACCTCAGTGATCCCCAAGGACTTGTCATCAATAGCGGAAAGAGCATTAATGAAATCATCAACATCGGCTGAAATAACAGCTTCATCGGAAGATGATTCCGAAGCGTCGCTGTAAACGGGAATCCGTAAGGTCGGAGTCTCCGCCGATGGTTGCCCATTCTTTCCGAAACTGTGGTGTCTGTGAGCGTTTCTTTCCATGTCTACCATTTAAAAATGAATACAAAGATGTTGGTGTACTTGGTCGTAGTTTTATTAAAGGCTCGGAAGTTTGATTGGCTATGAATCCACGTTAACCCGTGATCACTATTTTAATTAGGGATTTTGTTATGGCCCAAGCCCAACACAAAATAGACTTTTCCTCGACGGTGAAGGTGGGCGAATGCCATTACTGAGGAAACCCCACAGCCGTTGATTAGCATGGTCCCTGGACCATGTAGAACTCGATGATTGGAAAATGACAAACGCCGCGGATGGATCATCTTCGGGTTAGGCTAGGGCTACGCACCCATTTCGGGGTGTACCGTACGCTCTGGTACAACCCCAAGATCCAAAATCCAACAATGGAATGTGATGATGCCTGCCTTCCCCTGATCCCCTCCACTCAACTGTCATCAAGTTTCTTTGTTTTTTTGTACACTTGGATCGTCGTATTATTTGTTGGGTAAAAAGTAGAAACATTTTCCTGCATTTCTCTACCATATCGACAAATTAGACAAGTTCATTTTCATTCAAAGTTCAAGCCTTTCGTGTAACCTACCTTTTCATTAATTTGGGCCTGCAACATCAGTTGTCAAATGGAATGAGCCCTGAACGGGTTAGAGGGTCGTGTGTTGAACTTCCATTGTATAAGTCTCCTTCTTTTACTTATACTGGAGAAGAGTCATGGGGGGTAGCCAATGCATTTACCAAACAGCAATTCTTTGGTTAGTCAAAGGTTGTGAGTGATGACAGTCGGTCAAATGTGAATCATATATCAGCTGCGTCGGCAGATCTAACGCATTGTCTGTATATGAACATGCAAATTTCATGTGGGAACGTATAATCTGTGTTTTAGAGTAAAGTCTGAAGAACAGACAGGCGGTGCTACCAAACCATCTGAGTATATCAGTTCAAAGTACAGTTTACTTGCCTTGAATTTCTTAATTGCTATTGGTGTCGTGATACCACCGCATCTTGTGAATGGATTTCCCGCTTCATATCTTGCTTTTTTTGCACTTTGTTTTTTTCTTTTTTTGGGTTTCTAGTTGTCCCAATTTCGGCATCTGATCGGGTGGTGAGACTGGATTGGATTTTGCAGGATTGTAAGATCACATAATTCTTTTATGGGCACCCATTGTGGAGTCTTGTTTTGACTGACTGAATCTAGCTTTACCTCGAGAGAAGGAAGGGTTGAGTTCAGATTAAGATTTCTCTTGTGTTTGGCGAAATGGGTTGTTTTCCTTGTTTTGAATCGAGGAAAGAGGAGAAACTCAACCATCAGATAGAAGTTCATCCGAGTATTCCTTCAAATTTATCAAAATTATCATCTGGTTTGTGCAATTTTATATCGATAATTGCATTCTTGTTTCTGGGCACTTCTTCTTGTAGTTATCGCCCATTGTTTTCTTTCCTGCTCTTTTGCAGTGATCTGATTCATACTTGTGCCATATGTTGTTACTGTTTTCTGTGGATTCATATGTGTTTTTCTCTGATTGTCCTTGAAGGAACTTGGATACTAAAAGAAGCATTGGTTTTCTTCTTATAGGAGGAGAGAAGCTGAAATATAGGAGCGGGGTGAGTCCAAGAAAGGAGTCATTGGAGCTTAAGAACTCCCCTGATACACAAATTGCTGCACAGACATTCACATTCCGTGAGCTTGCTAATGCCACAGATAATTTTAAGCCGGAATGCTTCTTAGGTGAGGGTGGTTTCGGTCGTGTTTACAGAGGGAGGCTTCCAAACGGTCAGGTTGAGAATAACCACAAATTCATCTTGTCATTTTGTTTGTTAGCTATAAAAAGAGACACCCTCATGAAGCTCTAAAATGTTTGCACTATTACAGGTAGTTGCTGTGAAGCAGCTTGATAGGAACGGGCTCCAGGGTAACCGAGAGTTCTTGGTTGAGGTTCTAATGCTTAGTATGCTGCATCATCCTAACTTAGTTAATTTGATGGGGTATTGTGCTGATGGTGATCAGAGGCTTCTGGTTTATGAGTTCATGCCATTAGGATCATTAGAAGATCATCTCCATGGTAAATGCTCAATGATACTAGATACAAGATACTTTTTTCGGATTAAATATAGAAACCAGGGGGTTGTTTAAAACACATTGTGATAGTTTGCTTGCTTTCATTGCCTTTATAACCAGTTGCAGTTTGTGAATGTGAATGATAGATTTTTGGTTTTGGCAGATCTTCCACCGGATAAAGAATCACTTTGTTGGAACACAAGAATGAAGATAGCAGCTGGTGCAGCAAAAGGACTTGAGTATCTTCATGACAAGGCTAAACCTCCTGTTATATACAGGGACTTCAAATCCTCCAACATATTACTAGACCAAGGCTTCTCCCCAAAGCTTTCTGATTTTGGACTTGCAAAGCTCGGTCCAACCGGTGACAAATCCCATGTATCGACTAGAGTCATGGGAACATATGGCTATTGTGCACCGGAATATGCAATGACCGGGCAATTAACCGTCAAGTCAGATGTTTACAGTTTCGGTGTTGTGTTCTTGGAACTCATCACAGGTCGTAAAGCCATAGACAGCACACAGCCACAAGGAGAGCAAAATCTTGTTTCATGGGTATGACTTGTGCAAACCAAATCCTACTCATCATCCATAATGTATTGACAATTGTATTTTGACATGTTTGCATTGTTGAATAGACACGTCCATTGTTCAACGACAGGAGGAAGCTAGTGAAGTTGGCGGATCCAAGGCTGGAAGGGAAGTTCCCAATGCGGGGACTTTACCAAGCTCTAGCTGTTGCATCAATGTGTACACAAGAACAGGCTGCTGCTCGTCCACTAATCAGAGACGTGGTGACTGCACTTTCATACCTTGTTAACCAGCCATATGATCCCAACTCAGCTCCAGGTGGTCACAGCAATCGATCACTAGTTGACGAACGTGGAGTGAAACTAGCAGATGTTGGTAGTTCAGGAAGATCGGAGAAAGACGAGTCTCCTCGAGAAATATCAAACCGTGATTTAGACAGGGAACGCGCTGTTGCTGAAGCCAAGATGTGGGGAGAGAATTGGCGAGATAAAACAAGACAAACCACCCTTGGAATCCACTGATTCACTTACTCCAATCCCATTCCCATTCCCATTTTCAGTGTAAGTTGTAACCATGTGAAACAAACTATCGAGTGTCATCAACATATTTTTATGCAAATTGGTTTTGATACGGTGAAGGAGAATTCATGCTTCCAAGCCAAAAACTACATTACACGTGTATGTATTGTATTGTATGCGATGATTCATCGCCATGCTGCTGTTGAATGATTGATTTGTTTGTGTGAGCAAGAATGAATGGGATTCCGGCGGGTGTACTAAAAAGGGACAGATGTAGAGCATTGTATGGGTGATGATGCAGTAGCCCCATGCGTCAATCAACCATCCCTCACGATGCTTGAGATTTGTGCATTTTCCTAATCTTATCTCCACAGACCTTTTCATGGCCCAAACACATGCACACATTTTCTCTACGTCCATCTCCCTCTATTTATACTCCACATACCTTCTACTCTGTTCTCTAACACAAACACTTAGAAAGAGAGGGATCCTTTGACGCTCACAGCTTGGCACCATCAGGCACACGACGGTACCACGCTGTGTGCGCCACAAGCTCTTTCTCTTCGACCTCAAGATGGGCATACAACCACCAACACCAACTCCACTTATTTTTTACAAAGTTTTGCCATCCCGGGGACAGAGTACAGCCACATTTATAGATACTGCTTCCCAAATGCTTCAGTTTCCAGTCAGAGCTCGGATTTTTACTGCTCTGTATGTAAAATTTTACCCTTCCTTCGTGTTGTGATTTGTGACTCAACCGAACCTTCTGTAAAACTTCATCAAAATTTAAGGTTAAGGATGCTTACAATTCGGATGTATACATTACTAATTTATGTTCATGATAGTAAGTTGTATTCATATAAAAGGTAGAATATAAATAACAATATTATGATTAATATAACATAAATTTCATAATCTGTATAAAATAATAACTATTAATATTATATGGATTAATAAGAAATCATAACGTATTTGAATTTATTTATTTCAATTTATTCATTTTATTGGATTAGAGTTCACGTGAGTGGGGTCTCGGGAAGACTGAGCCTGCACTGTTTTAATAAATAAGAGAGAATAGTTTTTTTAGTCGTCTTACTTTGATAATTAGTGTAAATTTAATCCCAAATTATATATATAGTATTTTCGGTTCTCATATTTTTTAACATTTGATAAAATTAGTCCTCTAAGTTTAAATTTAATCTTCTAAATTGTTGTGGTTAGAAAACCAGGGGTGTCAACAGTCGACCGGTTCGTTACAAGACGAACTCGGTTATGATTTGTTCATGTGTGGAGAAGAGTTAACGGTTTAGAGGCATAGAAGGCAAAAAGGATTTAGAGTGGAAAACCTCGGAAGCGAGGAAAAAACCACTTGACTAAGGGCGGAAAGAAAAGCCCTTAGCCCTTCCAATAACCGAAAACAGGATCATACAATGCATGTTTTCAGATCAATACAAAGGGGAACCACAAAGCGCTTCGAAAATAAATCGAGAGGAGCTGTGAAACCACGGATGTGGGGAGGAAGAACCAGGAGGATCCCGAACTTCTGCGTCCTTTCTTTCTGATTCAAAAAGGCTCTCTTTCTTTCGTTCTCTCAGCGTCCTTTTTATACCTGCACTGTACTATGTGCAGTAGGCCGTCGTTTTGTGCTTGTCCTTTGCCAATAGGTCGGCTAACGCCAGGCGGATCAGCCGCCGGAACTGGCTCTACAGTGGCTGCATGGCGCTTAGGCCTTACGGCGCTGCCAGCCGACTACTCTTTGGCCTTTAGCGGCTTGCTCCCATGACTGGACCATAGTCCTGACTGATTTGTCGTGGCTCGCTATCATACAGGACGATCGGAAATGGCCCGAGGGGGAATCTGCAGCTAGTGGACCGAACGGTCTGACGCTTCATGGGAGGTTGGGTCCCACACCTTGGGACCGATCGCCTAATATGCCCGATCGGGGCAGCCACACAAATGGGCCTTCCTTTAATTTGACCTCCAAGCTTGGTCCACTCGCTTGGGCCGCCATAGCTTGGGATGGTTCGGACCCTGTTCGGGGTACCGGGTTCCGATGGTCTCATCATAAATTAAATCGGACAAGATATATCATCGTATTTTACACGCATTGGTAAAATTGATCCATGTAATTTTGAAAAATTAGCAAAATATGTCATTTGAAATCCTAACGTCGTAATTTTCAACCGTTAGCTCCTATTTTATTCTCCGTGTCAATTTCATATTTTCCTTCTCATCTTCGTCGTTGCAACTGCTCTGCCGAAGTTATGCAGATTTATCTTCACTTCTCTTCCGTCGCCACTGCTCCACCGAAAGTCCTCATCGTTTTGTCTTATTCTTTTCGGTTCTTTGTTGGTGTCGCTTGTAAGGATTTCTCTTTACCAGTCTTCTTATCAGAGTTCCCTGCAGTTGTTAGTGTGCATAAAATAAATCGACACAATGCAATTTACGTGGAAATCGGGAAGTCCCAGGAGGAAAACCACGAGACCATGATCAGGTCTAATTCACTACAAGCATGAAGAGTACAATTCACGGATTAGAGATACAATAACCGAAGATGGAGCTCAATTATAGGGAATCTCAGTCTATGCTATAAGTTTCAATCTTCAAACTCTACTGTCTTCTTCTCTAATCTTCCAATAACTCATATGCTTAACTTTTTCACAGTCAATGCTGCAATTCATACAGAATTTTTCTTACTTCAACGAGTCTTGATCTGCTTCATTTAAAGATAAGTAGTAACTCCATTAACTTCCCATTTCTTCCACTTAGCAGTCTTTGTCTTCATCACGTTCATTTAAATGTCTCATGTTTGGAACCAATCTCAGCATCGGAGCAACCCTCTGCATTGGGGCCAGACGATGAACTTGGGCCTCATTTTTTTCATTCCCTCAACCCATGGAATATCTTTGAGACTGTATTATCAGACTGAAGATTAATGGGCTGAACGTTTTCAGCCCTTCAAATTGCCTCCTCAATCTAATATGCACGTCTCCTCATCTTCCTTTAGGTCACAACAATTTCAACCCTGCTAACGAAGCGCATAGCTGGTGTTTGGCGGTGGAGACCACCTTCGTGAGGAAATCAGCTCGATTATCTTCTGTTGGTACCTTTCTTAACTCTACTTCTTTTGTATTTACTGCCTCTCTTATCTAGTGAAGTCTTACATCGATATGTTTAGAACGAGCATGATAGGTTGAATTTTTACTCAACTCTATTGCACTTTGTGAGTCGCAGTAAAGATCTTGTGTGCTTATGTCAAGTTTTAATTCTAAACTGAATCTTTTCAACCAAATCAACTCTTTTCCAGCTTCAGTCAGCGCCATGTATTCGGCTTCTGTAGATGATAGAGTTATATTTTTTTGTAGTTTAGACATCCATGATATGCCCCCTGAGTTTAGTATAGCTATATATCATGATGTAGATCTTCGTGTGTCAAAATCTCCAACCATATCCTAATCTGAATAAACTTGCAGTTTCAGTTTTTCATCTCCACTATAACAGAGTTTCATATCTTTTGTTCCACTCACATATCTTATGATTTTATTGACATATTCCCAATGATCCTTTCCCGGATTCACAAGGAATCTACTGACTGTTGATACAGCTTGAGCTATATCTGATCTGGTGCATACCACCATATATATCAAGCTACCTACTGCGGATGAATAAGGTATTGTAGTCATTTCCTTAATTTCTTCCGTCGTCTTTGGCTTTTGTTCTTTGCTGAGTTGCATGATATTACTCATAGGGGTCACTACTGGTCTTCCAAATTAAATCTCTTTATTACCTATTCAGCATAATTTTTTTGACACAACGAGATTTTTCTTTTCTTTCTATCTCTTTTAATGTCAATTCATAGTATTCTTTTTACAGCTAAGTCTTTCATTTCGAAATCTGTTGCTAACATTCTTTTCAATTTGATGATTTTCTCCATGCTAGGACTCATAATAATCATGTCATCAACATATAGGAGTAGTATGACAAACATTCCACTTTCCTCTATTCTGAAATAAACAAAAGCATCACATTCTGTTTTTCTGAACCCTGCTTTGATCATAAATTCATCAAATCTTTTGTTTCGCATCCGAGGAGCATGTTTTAATCCATAAAGACTCTGTTTGAGTCGACATACCAGATTTTCAGTTCCTTTCTTTATAAATCCTTCGGGTTGTTTCATATATTTTTCCTCTTCAAGATCTCCATTTAAAAATGTTATCTTCACATCTAATTGCTCAATTTCTAGATCTAGGTAAGCAGCCACTGCAAGAAGGAATTTAATTGATGTCAATTTTACTACCGATGAGAAAATTTCTTCAAAATCAATTCCCTTCTTTTGTGTATAGTCTTTTGCTACGATTCCAGCCTTATATCTTTTACTGCCATCAACTTCTTGCTTCAAGTTGTAAATCCACTTGTTTTCAAGAGTTTTTCTTCTTTGTGGCAGGTTTACTAGTTCAAATGTGTCGTTTTTACTGAGTGATTCCAGCTTTTCTGCCATTGCTTTCCATCATAATTTGCTATCCTTGTTATTTATTGTTTCATAAAAACTTTCTGGTTCACCACTCTCAGTTACCATTGTATAACCAGATGTGGCATACCTTGATGATTGTATTATGACACGTTGAGATCTTCTAACATGTGTTTGATCTAATTATGCAGGTTCATCTTCGGACATATCATTTTTAGCATCTGTACCTGTTTGATAATTATCAGCATCATTCTGATCATAAGTTCTTATATTGCTTTCAAATATGTGTACCGGTATAGAATAGTTTATTTCATCTTGCTGATAGTTTCTGTGCCTTGCTTCAGTTTCATTGCTTTCAGCCTCTCTGATCACATCCTTAAGAAACTTATTCTCTAGAAATGTCACATCCCTAGATCTTATTATCTTCTCTATAGATGGATTCCATATTTTGTATCCGAAGTTACTGTAACCATATCCTATAAAAATTTCCTCTGTGACATGGTCATCTAACTTCTTTCTATTTTCTCTTGAGACATATACCAAGGTTTTACACCTAAAGACCCTTAAGTGATTGTATTTAGGAGCTTTCCATGTCCACTTCCATTCTGGAATTTCACCATTTAAGACAGCAATTGGACTTCTATTTCTTAAATAACAGGCTGCTAGTAGTGCCTCATCCCAAAAACTTTTTGGAAGTTCTGTTGTTTTCAACATACATCTTACTTTATCGAGCAAAGTTCTATTCATCCTTTCTGCAGTCCCATTGTGTTGAGGAGTATCTGGGACTGTAGTTTCATGTCTAATCCCAAGGTTCCTGAAATATGATTCAACCTCATTTGACTTATATTCCCATCCATTATCGGACTTAAAACATTTCAGTTTCATTCCAATTTCTCTTTCCACTGTTGAATGCCAAGCTTTTAAGTGATCAATCACTTCATCATTGGTTTCATGGGATATGTCCAATATTTTCTTGTAGCATCATCAATAAAAGATACAAAGTATTTCTTTCCACCCATTAACTCTATATCAATGCTGCAAACATCTAAAAATACCAACTCTAAAGGCTTCAACTTTGTTTCCAANCCTCAAGATCTCCATTTAAAAATGTTGTCTTCACATCTAATTGCTCAATTTCTAGATCTAGGTAAGCAGCCACTGCAAGAAGAAATCTAATTGATATCAATTTTACCACCGGTGAGAAAATTTCTTCAAAATCAATTCCCTTCTTTTGTGTATAGTCTTTTGCTACAATTCCGGCCTTATATCTTTTACTGCCATCAACTTCTTGCTTCAAGTTGTAAATCCATTTGTTTTCAAGAGTTTTTCTTCTTTGTGGCAGGTTTACTAGTTCAAATGTGTCATTTTTACTGAGTGATTCAAACTCTTCAATCATTGTTTTCCACCATAATTTGCTATCCTTGTTATTTATTGCTTCATAAAAACTTTCTGGCTCACCACTCTCAGTTACCATTGTATAATCAGATGTGGCATACCTTGATGATTGTATTATGACACGTTGAGATCTTCTAACCTGTGTTTGATCTAATTCTGCAGGTTCATCTTCGGGAATATCATTTTTAGCATCTGTACATGTTTGATAATTATCAGCATCATTCTGATCATAAGTTCTTGTATTGCTTTCAAGTATGTGTACTGATATAGAATAGTTTATTTCATCTTGCTGATAGTTTCTGTGTCTTGCTTCAGTTTCACTGCTTTCAGCCTCTCTGATCACATCCTTAAGAAACTTATTCTCTAGAAATGTCACATCCCTAGATCTTATTACCTTCTCTATAGATGGATTCCATATTTTGTATCCGAAGTTACTGTAACCATATCCTATAAAAATCCCCTCTGTGACATGGTCATCTAACTTCTTTCTATTTTCTCTTAAGACATATACCAGGGTGTTACATCCAAAGACCATCAAGTGATTGTATTTAGGAACTTTCCATGTCCACTTCCATTCTGAAATTTCACCATTTAAGGCAGCAATTGGACTTTTATTTCTTAAATAACAGGCTGCTAGTAGTGCCTCAGCCCAAAAACTTTTTGGAAGTTATGTTGTTTTCAACATACATCTTACTTTATCGAGCAAAATTCTATTCATCATTTCTACAGTCCCATTGTGTTGAGGAGTATCTGGGACTGTAGTTTCATGTCTAATCCCAAGGTTCCTGAAATATGATTCAACCTCATTTGACTTATATTCCCATCCATTATCAGACCTAAAGCATTTCAGTTTCGTTCCAATTTCTCTTTCCACTGCTTGATGCCAAGCTTTTAAGTGATCAATCACTTCATCATTGGTTTTCATGGGATATATCCAACATTTTCTTGTAGCATCATCAATAAAAGATACAAAGTACTTCTTTCCACCCATTAACTCTATATCAATGCTGCAAACATCTGAAAATATCAACTCTAAAAGCTTCAACTTTGTTTCCAAATTCGTCTTGAATGAAACTTTCAGCTTTTTCCAATTTTGCATGTTTCACATAGCTCTTTGAGACATCTATCATTTGTGTTTATGAGTTCCTTTTGTTTCAGTTGCTTCATTCTTTTTTCAGAAAGATAACCTAGTCTCTTGTGCCATATTTCAAATTCAATACAGTATTGAACTGATTGTAATAAATTTGAGATGGCTTTCAATGATATCTTGTATAGGTTGTTATCTGTATATCCTTTTGCAACAACTAGAGATCCTTTTGTTAGCTTCCATATCTGACTTATTCTCCGAATCTCCTTTTCTTGTACTTTATTTTCCACGATAGCAATTGATTGACATTATACAATATTTTGGGAAAATATGAGTTCCTAAAAAACTCCAACCTTTCTTTCACAATAAAATTAGTGGGAAAGTGGTTTTTAAATAAAACCGCCAACTTTCTCCAATCTTTCAAACTTCCTCATGAAATAATGGAATATGTAATTTAATCCTTTTTATTTCACCCAATTAGCCTCGGTATTGCCTTTCTTTTCCTCATTTATAGCAACTGCTCCATATTCAAGAACAAAATTTTAAGATATAGAACTTTAAAAGGCAAATCTCTTCGTAAATGTCTTCTCTAACTTTCTTCATGTTGCATGCTCATTTTTTTGAAGAATAAGATGTAGTGGGGCGCAACTTTCTCTAACCTCAATCAGTTAAAGTGAGGAGATAAAATGAATTCTCATTCTTTTGTAAACAAAGGAAGGAGTATCCAAAACAAGAACAGCTGAAAGAGAAGATAATCCTCTTGGACTAAAACCTAAATGAAACATGTATTTATATTCATACAATTTTGCAGAATAGTCCATACTTTATATAGATATTTCAATACAATCACTTTCTCCGCAATTGAATTATTGAACAGAAAACTCCATTGCCTCAGGCCATGTTATGGGCAGCAACTCAAAATGAGCATAATGCATAAGAAAATATACACATTCATATGAAATATCCAACATTTTCGAACAGATCTCACATCCTTAAGAATATCTCACGACTGTCACCATGAAATAAGTTATGTAGCTTCCTAACTAGAAGTCTCGACTTTGTATAAATTCGAAAGTATTGAAAACAAAATATAAACGAGAAATATTGATATCATAATGCTAAAAGATATAAACGATTTTGGTGATGGTCTCATAGCTATGTAAGATTACGAGACCACAACCCTTCAACCAACTCTCAAATAAGAATTTGAAAAACAAATATTGTTTTGATATTCAAAAGAAAACCTAATACAACATTTAAATACTAAATTATTTGAGTTATGATCCAATACTAAATCTTCAACCAGAATCCAAGAGGTAAAGTCAATCAATATAATTAAGCATTACTGTTAACATAAAGATCTTTGCAAAACTGCACCTGGAACAATCAACAGAACGGTGCAATAGCCGATGAAGGGACATCGGAAAGTTCTGATTTGCCGCTGTAGATCCCACCTTGTAACTCAACTCGGAACGAGAGCTTCCGAATCCCTCGATTTGAAGGTGAAAAATATACCTTGAAATTTAAGATTCTGGACTATTTCTTCATTTATTGCTTTATAACCTTAAACTTAAAAGATCTTGCCTCCCCTGAAAAGTGAACACAAGTTCCTCTTCATTAATGGCGCTTATTTAATGCTTCCATTAGTTCATTACCATAATGAAAATGATCACTGAAAAAACCAGAACCAACTATGGGTTTTTTGTTTACCTTCAATTTTGTTGCAAAAGAATCAATTTTTTAGCTTTTTGAATGACATTCTTCTTGGGACATATATTGGACGAGAGGCATTAAAGCAAAGGATGATCCAGGGGCTGCATTTGTATTTGGTTATTCTTCTGATGAAGAGGATTGCAGTGAAGAATCATCTCGAGACCCCAGGATTATTAAAGAAAACGGGGATGAAAAAAGAGAGGGTAACATAAGTTGTCAAGATGTTATAGTTGTGGCTGGTTGCAAAAGCTGCTTGATGTATTACATGGTTCCAAAGAAGCACCAAATCTGCCCCAAATGCTGTGCCCAACTTATGCATTTCGATAGATGCTCATCTGCCTGAGATTTATAATTTTGTTTAAGCTATCGACAGTCAAATCACATTATTATGTTGTTTAAGCTTAAATCAGTGTTAGTTTTGTTTCAAGCGTTTTCTCAGTGAGTAAATATTAGCAATTGTGTAGTGTTGTGTGTTCCCCGCAGACTGTAACAGCAGAGCTCCATGACAAATGATAGTTCCTTAATGACGAGTCATTTAAGGGATCAGTTCGTTTTTAAAGGAGAAGTTCTTCTAACCTCTCAATCTTTTCTGGTTCTGCGATAGAAATGAGGTTTGTGGGGGTCAATCATAACATCTATTGGCATTGTCAAAATGCATATTTTGTCTAAGGATCATGTCCGAAAATGGCACCACCTGTCCTACCCCACCTTGGCATTCAATTGGGAAGCACAATGAGTATGATTATGAAGGCAATATACTAAATTCTCGTACCAGCTTATCAACTATCGAAATCTCAGTCTCAAGCTTCAGAAACAATCAATAGACAAAACCAAATACATTATAATGAAACAGCCGGTACCAGTGACATATAAGAAGGTTGAATGATCAAAAATAGATTCTTGTGCCATAAAAAGATATAACCAACCAACCCACAGACAAGTTTTGTTAACAACTTGGCTTTCCATCATCTGTACATGAAGAGAGCACTTTACAACTACTAGAGGCAGAGGCATAAGCATAGGAACCCAGTAACCAAAAAAGGTAAGCAACCTTAACTGGGCAAAATTAGAGGATTATTGTTCATGTAATTACTAATTAGCATGACATGAAAGAAAGCCTAGTAAGTCAACTCATACATCACAAACACAACTCACGAGAAAGCGTTTCTGAGTTTGAGAATGGATGAGTACATCTTCCTCCGTGAACCAACAGCATTTATACCCATATCTTTGAGATCATCCAACGTAAGCATTGCTAAAACATCTTCATCTACCTCATGTATCTCAAAAACAGGGGCGTATCTTTCCAAACCCAAACCAGTTAACCATTCTTTCACTCCATCAATTCCCTCATACCGCTTATCAGGAGAATTTACCTCGTTGTGATGTACACCGTTGATACGTCTTCTGTGTTGGTCCCAGAAACGAAGACCCATGTTCTCCGCGGAGTTAATTGGGCTTTGCTGCTTTTTAAGAAAAGCACTGTCGGAGCCCTCGACCTCAAACTCTCCAATTTCCTCATTGTTGTTGTCATGTTCCTCCGGAAGGAAATTCGAGCTCTCGATTATCGCTGCTCCTCCAATACCACCACCGTTATTAACCGCCGAAGTATCTAATTTATTCCAATTGGTTCGAGCCCTTTTCGCCGGTTTCTTAATCTTGGGTTTTCGTTGGGAAAAATCAGCAAAATTTTCATTATTCTCAACGGAATCTTGATAACTAGCCTCGCCGCCCGTAACAGCGCCTCCATTGACGAGGTTGGTCAAAGGGCGTGTTTTGGAAGCCTTAGCAGCCAAGGATGGGTCCTTATGGTAGCGCCACGTCTTATTGGGCCGCCTCGGCAAGGTCTCGTAAGTTGCGTCTCCCCCAATCTCACCGAGACGGACGCTTGGCCGTCGCTGTCGCTTGGGAAGATTAGTCAGTGGGACAACCACCGCCGTTTGTGGGTCGAATGAAGGTGGCTCCGGGGAGGGAGCGGCGGCGGGCAATGCCTCGGCGGAGATTTGGATCTCCGGTGGCTGTTGCTCTGTTTCCATGTAAAAGTGTGTGCTGACTACGTGAGAGAGAGAGTTTCGAGAAAGCCTAACTGCGTTACGCGAGATAAGGATAGGTGGAGGAATGTTTGGGTGAAAAGTGGTGCAGGGACACTATTGTATACCTTCACACGTTTGGGCTTTAGTTGGAAGGGGGGGCTTATCTCCTCAGCCCGAATGTATGACACAAGACTGACGACAAAAAGTAAGCATAAAAAATACATTGAAACTGTAAAAATACAAGTGAAAGCAGTCTTTCTAAAAGTTGGAATGTACAGTGCTTATTTGAATGTTAGCATCAATAATCTTCATTTGGAAATCCGAATTCTGCAATTTGATTTATGGTTTGGATTGTTGGAATTTAAATGGGAGAAAGGAGGAGGAATGTGTTGCTTTTCTGCTGATTAATTGCAGTTGGAATCCCGGCCAGGAACAATGCAATTCCGAATTGGTCAACCTGATAACGTTATCCTATGGATTTGATTAGTAGAGAAGCAGGAGTCAAAAGAATTCTGTGCAGGATGATCTGCAGTACATTTAGATTCGAAAGCATCATGACAGAAAACCAGTGATGAAAAGATATTATTATTCCCTTTGGATTCAACCTTGAAAGCAACAAATGAGATGAAGGTCCCGTCAATTATCCCCACATGTCACCAACCTCTACTTTCTGGTATGCCCAACAAATTTGTTCTTGGAATTCCTGCAAAAAAGGCATCTTTTTAGTTTTTATTCAAACTATACTGGAACAATGTGGGGGAGAAGGGGTACTATCTTACCCTGCAACACACGCTGAATGCTAATGCTTTCTGCAACGGCAAAAAGTGATTGGAGACCTTGAAAAAAAACATGCTGGATTCTGTCTCAGAGACGATGGATATATTGGTGTTCCCTCCTCACTTGTTATACTTTTTGCTTGTGGTGTGATTCAGCTTCATGGGAACCAAAGTGATGGCTTTTGTTCTACTGTCACATGTATACATTTGGTTGATTCCTTCTCTTCCACTTGAACAGCGGATAGAATATCTAGGCTTCCTGGACAGCCTCAAGTAAGTTTCCAGCAGTTTTCTGGGTAGGTAAGCGTTGATCCCAAAAGACAAGGGTCTCTCTTTTATTACTTTGTTGAAGCTGAAGTTGATCCAGTGTCTAAGCCTCTTGTTCTCTGGTTAAATGGAGGTAAATCGAGTGCTTCTACATTAAATGTCTCTGCCTGTACAAAACATTCAAAGAAGGGGTGTTTCACGAAAAAGTTGGTTTTTTATTGTGATTATGGTTTGCTGAATGTACATGTGCAGGGCCCGGTTGGTCATCTTCAGGCCGAGCCCCAATGGACTGATGAGAAATAAGTATAGCTGGAACACTGGTACTTTTCCATATGATTTTGTTTTTTCAACAGTACTTACTTAACTGGTTCACAGAAGCAAATGTTTTGTAGTTGGAATCACCAGTGGGAGTGGGATTTTCCTACTCTGCAAATTCCTCCTATGAAGGTGTAAATGACAAGACAACAGGCATGCTTCCTTAAATCCCCTCCACTCCATTTCAATACTGGTTTATCAACCATTTTTCTATAATAATGCAGCTGAAGACAACTTAATTTTCATACAAAACTGGTTTATCAAGTTCCCACAGTATAAAAACAGAAGCTTGTATGTAACAGGAGAGAGCTATACTGGTATGAGAGAAAGCTCTTTGTTTTGTGTTAGGAGTTGGTGTCTTTTGTTATAAGGTCATTACATCCCTCAGCTAGCAGAACTGATGCTCGAATTCAACAAGAAGGAACAACCATTCAACTTGAAAGGACTTGGTGTGAGTTATGGTTTTTATCATCTTTTTTGCAATCTGAATTCCGAATTCCGAATTCCTTGTTATTTCTTCAGCTTGGGAATCCAGTTTTGGAATTTGCTACTGAGTTTTTTCGGTCACACGGATTGATATCAGACACTACATATGCATTGTTCACTTCTTCTTGCAACTATTCACGTTATGTCAGTGAATACTACAGAGACTCTATTTCCTCTACTTGTTCCAAGGTCATGAGCCTCGTTTCGACCCAGACCAGTAAATTTATCGACAAATATGATGTCACTTTCGATGTTCCATTCTTTCTGAGTTATCACTAATCCTCAGGTGATTCTTACCTTCTTCCAGTTTTGTAGTAGCAGATCTTAAAATTGTGTCATTTTTAGCTGATTTTGAGCCATTCTTGCTTTGTGAGGTGCAGCAAGTCACTGAGAACATAGATGTGTGCATCGAGGATGAGACGACTAAGTACTTAAACAGATGAGATGTTCAGGAGGCTCTCCACGGCCTTGTCGGAATACACCTATGGATTGTGTGCAGCAAGTAAAGTTATTGACATTTCCAAAATCTTGAACTCTTGTTACAGAATATTGGATTATGAGCTGCTTGATCTCGAAGTACAGACAATCAATATCGTTAGGAGGGTAATCCAGGCCGGAGTTCCAGTTCTTGTTTACAGGTAAAGATGAACCAGATAAATCCTATATCCGATCTGATCACCTTTTTGTTCATCAAATAACAGTGGAGATCAAGATTCTGTAATACCATTAACTGGGACTCGAAGAATTGTACATCGTCTAGCAAGAGAGTTGAGGCTGAAAACAAGCACACCATATAGAGTATGGTTTGCTGGGATGCAGGTAATAATTTCATTCTGCAGATAACTCCATGCTCAAAATCAAGAGAGTGAGTAGTAAATTCTGGTTGCTTTAGGTTGGTGGTTGGACACAGGTCTATGACAGCATCCTCTCCTTTGCCACCATACGAGGAGCTTCCCACGAGGCTCCATTTTCACAACCTGAAAGATCTCTAGTGCTTTTCAAGTCCTTTTTGGATGGTAAACCTCTGCCATATCAGTTTTCTTACAACTTGTTTAAGGCTGGCCAAACTCTTTATTAATAAACAAATCATCGTTGGAAAACCGATAAAACAGTCGAAAGAACGTGAATCTATTCAGAAATGACTGTTGGAGCTTCAACCTTCATAGTTAGTGAACTGAATTCCAAGGCTAGAAGTGGCTTTGAAAGCATAACACTCATGCTGAGCTCTCTTTGTTCATCCAGAGAGACCTCACCATCTGCCTTGTAAGTTGAAGGATCTGAAACTTTAGCTAGTGGGGCAGGTCTCAATCTGAATGGGTTAAAAACAACATCATGTTCGGTTTGTTGACAAAAATGTGTAAAATGGTAAACCTGCATTCAATCTGGCATGAGTATTTTAGAAGGTTAGGGTTATGCGCTGTGCGTCCACTGGTACAGAAAAACAGCAAGAAGGTAAGTGGTCATTCAAATAAGGTAAAATGAACAAAATTTAAAAACACAATGCCAAAGTACCTAAAGCTTGGGAGAGAGAACTTTAAAGTAGGCCCTAACCAGCCTTTGTTAGAATTTTGGGGCGCTTCGACTGCTCAATGAACGACGTAAATAAGCTGCAAATATTGAAGAGAAACTGAAACAAATCCCACAACAGATGAAATGACTAGCCTGAAGAAGGTATGGTGATGTTGCATAAGTCCATTGTTGTGTGACCATTGATCTCCTTTACTTGTACATACATGCAGTTTTTTACACTATCTCGAGAACTGGCCATGCCGATCCTGCTTAATAAGCCTCTGGACCATCTTCTTTTCGGATTTGGGACGGTGCTGGAATTCTAATAAAACGTAGTTCAAATCAAGACAAATGCATCCGAAACATAGATTAAGGCTAACCTTTGGAAAAGTGGCAACTTGACTTGGAAGTCCAACATCCTATCAAGCATCAAGCATCAAGCAGAGAAATTAGGGGGCCATACTAAATGTTCAATTATTCGAAAAGCTACCTTTCGTCCATGAATGCATGCTTTATCGCTGCTCACAAGCACTCGTGCAGCCCATCTACGAGCAAACAACTTGTTAGCATAATAAAAATGGATCAAATCTAGTTAACATGCTGGAACTTACGCACAGGAAGTTGGTGGATTCCATACAGTTCCCGCTAGGATCACAAGCTGAAAATTAAAACTCTTAGATAGAAGTGAAGTGATACAAAGACTCGATCCTGAAGAAACTCACAACCTCATCGAATTTACCAACAGGGCTAGTCTCATAATTAGCAAGAAAGAATCCACCTAGAGTATATCTGTTAGACCAATATGTGTCATACAAAATCTGTAATTAAAAATGGAAATTCTAATCTGTATCAAAACCAGAAATGTACCCAAATGCCTCCACTAATTTGAATTCTTTGGGAATCAATGCTCGAGCTGTTTCTGACTTTACGAGATGGAGTTGGTACAAGGCACTAAAATATGATTCCAAACTCTTTAATAGTAACAAAACTAGCTTTCCTTCATCATCACAGAGAAATGAATTCACATTTACGAAACATAATACTTGCCTTCCTTGAAACACCCAAGGTGGTTTAGCATATCCTAATGAATCATTCTTCACCACTTCGTTCTCCATCTCTTGATAAAATAAAATGAGCTTGCTCGCCGATGTATAAATTGATTCAAAATCCTCGACTGATTGAATAAATCAACCTGCCTTAAAGAAAACATAGACGCCACAAGGGAGAAAATAACAACAGAATCCAATATCCAAGACATTAAGGCGTAAAAGAGTCAAACGGATAAGCCGAGAATCAAAAAAGTCATCCAGTCTACCTAGAACTTAGAGAACAATTGAAGCCTTTTTAGTGACAATTGAAGCCTTTTTAGTGGAAACCCAGAACAGAACTCCTCCAGAATGTTGAATTCAGCAAGCTTTAGTAAATTAGTCGCCCATAAAGTACATTCCGTTCAAGAAACGCACTGTGACGATCCTAGGTGGGAAGTCTACGAAAATAATAAGATGGATCATGGATTTATTAAGTTATAGATTTATTGGTATGAATTTGGGTATAAAACTCTAGTGTTGTTTGTTTAACATTTATCTATCGAAAATATGATTTATGTATCCTCTCTTTTCCGTTCTACCGTCGTTCTCTTCTCCCTCTTTCATACGTTTTCTTTCTCCCTTTCTTCCATCTAATTCTCCCTCATTTCTACCTTACTCCTTCGTATATTCCTCTGTCACGATCCAAGATCGTGACACGCACCAGAAGTAATTTAGCGCCAACCACTGCGTTTGTCAAGCTTCATGTGCTCTGATCGACCTTGATCTGGGCCTTGTTTCCTTGGTCCACTGAAAAGCATTTCCTAACATTTCTTCTTTAATTGGTGGTCGGACCGGACCTCCAACGCTGCTTGATTACGTTTACTTATTTTAAACCTACATAATTAGTTCCTAGTCTAAAGATCAACACCCTAAAACTGATTAATGAATAAAATTATAGAACAACGGGGGCATGCGCAATAATACTACACATAATTACTTGAAACCCCTTCATTAACTATTATTTATTAGTAGTTAATGAATCTAGTACCTTAGATTAAGCAGTAAGCACCACACTCAATACTTTAACATTTAGATTATAGGTATTAACTATTAAGGTTGTGATTATATAACACTACACTTTTATTCACAAAATTCTATCAATTTTAATTTAAAAAAATAATATGATTACCTATAATATTATTTTATGTTTAGTGACGTGGAAGATTCTGGGCTGTGGATAATGCAATGAAAGTAAGAACTATTTTGTTTTTCCACTAGGAGAAGGACACGCGTCCTCGTAGAAACAGTGGACCCACAACAAGATAAATGGATCAGATCAAATGACTAATTAAACATTTTTTTAATATCTGCTCCCCTACCAAACTTTTTATTAATTAACATTAGGTTTCTTTGTATAAAGTTTATATTGGAGTAGCCTTAAAATAAGGGAGAAAAGTTCAACTAACTTTTTTTCCATATTAATTTTAGTTTTGCCACAGTCTTATTACAGGGAATTGGAAATGGAGTTTGGTTGATCTCCCTCAGTTTTGTCCAAATTCGGCTTCAGTCAATGTTCTCTTCATTTCTCTAAAACGTGTAGCTTCTCTTTCTCTATCACTTGATTTTTCTTCGTCTTTCTGAAGATCAACATCTCCATCTGACTGGGAATTGTCTCTGTATTCTGGTTTGAGAAAAACCCAACTTGGAGCAACAGATTCCCGTGTAATAAAAGCAGAAAAAGGAAAACTACTTGTTTTATGCTATGGAGGAACTGTTCATGAATACATCCTGTTAACGTGCAATGTAGGATCAAAAAATGAAGAGAGAGAAACGGGCCGAAGAAGCTTTGGAGGAGGTTTTAGTTTACACGCCACATATGCCTAGATCTCTTCTTCAATCTCATTTGGAGTGGCCTCGCTGTAGTTTATTCCGTGATCTTCCCATTTGTAAAATTTGACTTGTTTTTTCTTCGTTCGCACTTCTTCTGGTTCTTTAGCTTTTAACACTCTTCTACGAGTATCTCCATTTTTCTTTTTGTTAATAACACCTTTTCCTTTGGTCCTGCTTTGGTTCTGTGACCGTGGATGTGAGTTTGTCTCTGAACCCTTGGTACTTTATTTTGTTGGTTGTTAGAATTATTGTGTTTCATGTCCAAAGCTCTTACCTTTTTGCTGTACTGCGTGATCCAATGCTGAATTATTTGCTTTGCCACTTTGCATCATGTCTTTCCTTACCGAGCGAGCTTGCTCAATTTGTTATATTTCGACAGCAATTCTTGAAAAGCTCCATTTTTTTATTTTTTCCAACTCCTTCACAGAATTCATGTGTGTATGTGTATGATCCAAGTGATGAACCCTCAAGGATTTGATACTCCACCACCATTTTCTAAAGGCGTGTGTTTGTCTGATGAGGTATTGATTTTCTGATGCACTTCTGGCTTGCAATTGACAGATAAAATGTAATATATTTGTTTACTTGGTTGGCAGAGGCAATTTGATTCAAGGAAGAAGGACCACATGACTAGTTGCTCTGGTAAGTAGTACTCTTGATTATCTTGCTCTAAATGGATAGGAATTCACATGGTCCACTGAGTTCATTATAAAAGTCGAAGCACAGTCTGCATTTTGAATATACCTTAAATATCTCTTCATCTTTAGTGTACTTATATTTAAGTCTTGTGATGAATAACTCTGGGAATCTACTTGCAGTAGAATTATCTTCTGGATATTATAACCATTCACATGAAGCACCGGATTCCGTCACCTCCCATTACATGGAGTCCTTTGAATCACCCGAAGAAATTGAAGCTCAAACTATTCGTAATCTTCTCCCGGATGATGATGACTTGTTTTCTGGTGTGACTGATGGTTTTAATACCATAGCTCGTCATAATAATGTCGAAGAAACGGAAGATTTAGACTTTTTCAGCAGTGTAGGAGGGTTTGAACTTGGAGACGGTGAGAAAGTTTCTCTTGGTGCCGCTAGCAGTGAACATCCTGTAATTGAGCACCCATCAAGAACACTTTTTGTGAGAAATATAAGTAGCAATGTTGAAGATTCCGAATTAACTACAATTTTTGAGGTAATCTCTTATATTATGGATACATTAATGACTTTTCATCCACCTTAGGAGGCGAACTCATTAATCTATCTCTTGTTTCTGTAGAAATATGGAGATATTCGCAACATGTATACGGCATGCAAGCATAAGGGTTTCATTATGATATCATACTATGACATAAGAGCAGCATGTAATGCATTGAAAGGTCTCCAAAATAAAACATTAATGCGTAGAAAATTGGATATACACTTCTCTATTCCTAAGGTAGTATTCATTGGATTTCCCTGAGAGCCTTTTATGTTTTATTTCTAAACTGAATATGCATCTCAGGAAAATCCAACCGAGCAAGATATCAATCAGAGCGCACTTGCAACTTTCAACGTTGATTCTTCTGTTTCAAATAATGAACTTCTTGGACTTTTTGGTGTCTACGGTGAAGTCAAAGAGGTATGCTTGATTATCCTTCATAGCGTATAATTTTTGTGTTCCTCCAAATGATGTATCTTATCCACATATACAGATTCGTGAAGATTTTCATCGCTCGAATCGCAGATTCATTGAGTTTTATGATGTTAGAGCTGAAGAAGCTGCATTTTGTGCCTTAAACAATATTGAAATTGCTGGCAAGCAGATTCGTCTAGAACTCTGTGGTACTTCAGGTTATTTTATTTTATTTCTCAGAAGTATGAGTTCAATCAAATACTGATAGTTTGAATTTGCTTAGAAATCTGGTATCTGCTTTTGGTTCACAGATTATGGTACAATGTTAGACTCTGTTGGTTCACTTGTTGATCATGTGGTTCCCAATGGAGTGTCATCTTCTGCTTCCAACAGCTTAAAATCTGTTCTTAGAGCTGAACCCGCAAAGCCCCCTAGTGCAGCCGATTCCAGCGACATACGAAACCACCTAAAATTTGAGACCGAGTCTAATTTTGCTGCTCATTCTCTTCCTGAGTATACACACAATGCTTTCTCAAAAGGCTTCCATATTGGAGAATCTCCTAGTAAACTAGCTGCAAATTGCAGTTCCCAGTATCCCGAAATAGTCGATGGCCAGCAGTTCTGTAGAGTATTTCCTAACAGGCAGCCAGTGGATACACAAGGTGATTCATAATCAGTTCTTTATTTAAAATCAGCCACTTAGTGTTTTGTTTCTTCTCCAGCTTTTGGTTCTGCTGCAACTGCAAACTGCCCTCCTGGTTATAGTTACATGTGGAACAATTCACATCATCAACAGCCTCGGACGATTCCATGGCCTAACTCGCCATCTTTTGTGAATGGTATTGGTGTTGTTCCTCCACAACACATGCACTCAGTTCCTAGATCTCCACATATTGTGAACTCAGTTCTACCTATAAACAATCATCATATTGGATCAGCACCTTCTGTAAATCCCACTCTCTGGGATCGACAACATTCATACGCAGGGGATTCACAATCGCCTGATGTTACTGCGTTTCATCCAGGTTCGCTTGGGAAGATGAGAATTTCTGGTAATTCGCCACATCAACTCGACTTTGTTCCTTGCAATATGTTTTCTCATGCTGGTGCAAATGGATTGGATATGTCAATCCCTTCTAAAAGTAAAAGCATTGGATTACATCCACATCATCAAAGATGCGTTATGTTTCTTGGAAGGGCCAATGAAAGAAGTAGACATCAAGGTGACAACAAGAAACAGTTTGAACTGGATATAGATAGGATTCTACGTGGAGAAGATAAGCGCACAACCCTCATGATAAAGAACATTCCTAATAAGTATGTGATAGATGATTATGTTCACTTATTATTCGGATACACACTGATCGTAAAATCCAGGTATACCTCAAAGATGCTTTTGGCTGCGATCGATGAACGACACAGAGGGACGTATGATTTCATTTACTTACCTATCGACTTCAAGGCAAGTTTAGATTTTTAGTGAAGTTGACAATATTTTGATAGTTGAATTCGTTTTATTTTTTGCAGAACAAATGTAATGTTGGTTATGCATTCATAAACATGACTGAACCTTCTCTCATAGTTCCATTTTATAAGGTATGAACCAAATCCCTGATTCTTGCTCTTATTGGACATTAACTGTACAGACAGACAGACTAATGGGGGACAGACATTTGTTTTTGTTCCACCAGTCATTCAATGGTAAAAGATGGGAAAAGTTCAATAGTGAAAAAGTTGCATCTTTAGCTTACGCTAGAATTCAGGGGAAGGCCGCATTGATCGGACATTTTCAGAATTCGAGCTTGATGAACGAAGACAAGCGATGCCGGCCTATACTTTTTCATACTGGAGATCAAGTATGATCTTCCCCTTACGTGTTACATTTTGTACAAGTTTACAAAATTGTTGTGGCAGGTTCCATTTCCAATAGGTAATAATATTCGATCAAGACCAGGAAAACTTGGAACAAGCAACTCCTCAGAGGAAAATGGACTTAATTACTGTGTCAATGGAGATTTGTCTTCTGGTTCAGCAAAAGATTCAGATTGAGTGAGACCTGGTTTTAGTTTTTGAGAATGTATAGAGTTTACAGCAAAATGTGCTGTCTGAAGGAGGGATTCTCCATTTCTTTTTGATGTCATTGTATCATTTTTACTTGCTAACATAACAAAGATTGGATTTTTACACTCAAAAATATGCATGTAGTGTTTGGCCTTCAACTTATCTACATTAACATTCATTTATACACAAAATCATGTGTTTTTTAAGTAACAGGATTGCTGGCGGCAGGAAAACCGCACATTCCAACCTGAAACACCAAGTGATAATATGTAACATAGACTACATTATTTGCACCAACACCAAGTGCTGAGATATCAGTCTCCGTTTTGAATGTAAACGACCGAATCTGACATGATATTGAAATCGAGGGCACCTCTGAGCTTCCGTTTTCTGTAATAAGATATAGTTAACTTCATTTTCCAAATGACAGTAGAAGGAGACATGTACCCGTTCAAGCGGTTGTTGATGACGGTCAGGTCTTTTGAAGGGCTTTGGTAGGCACGAGTGCTTTCTCCGACGCATGCATAAAAGCTCTTTGAGCTATGTGAAATTAAAGCATCCATCTGCAACATTTTAACACACAAACTTATATGCATTTTCCCAACTGCAAGGAAATGCCTAGATGGGATTGGTTTCATGCCTTGGATGATCGCAATGGGGAGACATAGACATTATGAACTGCAGATACTTTTTTCGGCGACATGTACGGGATAACTGGAAAAGTAGGCGGACTTCCAACTGCTAAGATCAAGAATGAAGAGAGTTATTATTTTTTCTGAAGAAAAGTATATTGATGACAACAAACCATCAAAATTATTTGTTCCATCTGCGCCATTACTGCTACTCTGTGGTGATCCAAGCTCAACCAGGAGAGGCTTCACAACAGGAATGAATACTTGGTTGTAAAATGTGATGATATCAACATGATCTGTACCAGTTTTCTGTAAAACAAAAACTTCAACTTCTGACAAAATATCGAATAAAAATGATGATATGAAAATGCTGTGTACCCCATCTCGACTAAGAGCTGTCCAGTCAATGTAGACACTTCGAAAAACTTGAAATTTGCAGTGAGGCTGCTTTCTATAATTGAAAATTATTTCTTTGAAAGTGAGTTTCAAATGGGAAATCTGCAAAATACAGAGGAATCAGGGGCCAGAAAATAAAACCAAGGAAACTAGAGATCAGAGTGGACCTTGGCAAATCCATAAAAGCAGCAGAGAATAATCTGATCAATGTGTCGGTTAAAGAACAAAGTTGTATGCTGAACAAGGATCTTCTGGAAAAGACAATAAACATGTTCTTTAACCTGCAATGAGAGCTGTAGCCTTTCAACCATACCATTTATTCTGACGGCAGCTAATTTCAAAATCTACAGAGAGCAAAAATAAAGTGAGATCGCCAAAAAAATAGAAGTCATCCAACAAACTTAAATGAGTTTATTACTTTTTTCAAATGGATTTTTGATGTAACATATACCTTGCTGAAAAACATATTGACTGCTGTCTCGGCACAAGTTTCCCCTGCACCATTCGGGTTTGGTCTAGTAGGACTGGGAAAGAACATACTTAAAAGATTTAAAATGTTCTATCAATTTACATTCCAGGATATTATTTTGGACCTACCTTGCAAAGGCAGACTGTAGAACATGTGAGGGGAGCTTCGACTTCACGTTATTGGGGGCCACCAGGCGATCTTTCACTGGCGAGGTGAAGGAATTTCTGTCCACCAGCGCACTTCGTTTCTCAGTGCAAATTCTTTTAGGCGAATGGACATCGACATTCTGACCTGAGATCATTATTTCAAATGCATAAATGGAGCAGTAAATATGACCCTACAAAAATGACAAGCATACCAAACCGGCTTATTGACATACAAGGAAAATTCAATAAATTCATAGGTTTAAGAAACAATTTCCGCTAGATATCAAGAGCATTAGTTAAATATTTTTCCTTACCATTAATTTCTTGTTTCACATTGGATTGCGTAGTGGCAACCACAGATGAAGTGGCTGTGTGCATAACAATTGCATCCAAAGATGGCAATGGTTCAGCTAGCAAGCCAAGACGACCTATTTCAGCAGCTATTGCTGGTCTGGCTACCATCAAGGAGTTGAACATTGAAGAGCCTTTTTCCCAAACCATACTCTCCAAAAGCCGTTCTTCCAAAGAATTTAAATGTCTTCTAAGCTCCCTGGGTAAACTTTCTTCATGCCTGATGAAGTTCTCTATCACCTTGCTCAGATCAAAAGCAGTTATTCCTGTCTTCTCCAACACAGATGGAAACAACATTGTCACTGTTTTATGCGTGGCAAGAACAAGTTCAGCAGAGCAGGCAATCATGCATCTGTGAAATCTCTCATTGGTCAACAAAGAAGTTAAATTATTCACTTGCAAAATCTGAGACTCTGCTGTACATATTGCTTGCAGAACCTTGAAGTAAATTTTCATTGCCTCCATTCGGCGCTGTTCGGCCCATATGTTATCCATCAGGCTTGCTTTTTGTCCTGCAACACCACTGGGAAATATGGCCTCAAGAATTATTTGGACCCTTCTCGTGACATTGGAGGCAACATCTCGGTCACAAGATGAAAGGAATTTCTCTAATATGGGTGAAGGCCTAGGTGAAAGTGGAGCTATCACTGTTCTAAGCCATTTCGCTGTTGTCATGGTTGTGCTGATAGGAGTGGCTGATAACTTAGACATTCCAACTGTTATGGCATTTGAATGCCTGTTAGGAGAGAGATGAGAGAACGCTGTCTCCTCAGGCGATGGCAGAGCTTCCTCCATCCTCTGTGGCATAAGAAGATATTCAGTTATAACAGAAAAACCTCTAAAATTTACTGTAAAACTAGTAACAAACCTTAGCCTCATTTCCATTCACAACCCCAGGTTCATCATAAAAAATTCCCGAACCCAGAAAACTCTCATTCTCATCTATGAAAATCCTTTCATCAAATTTAAAATCATCATGAATCATCGTTTCATAGTCTTTCTCCAGTATAATAACAGATGATGAAAAAAATGCCTCATCCATCAAATCTTCGAAGTAAACCAAGCCATCTGCATGATCATAGGTAAAATACAAAAGTAGGGCAAGAGTCTAAGGTGGACCGAAAATAATATTTAGAAGAATGTATTGACCTGTGACTATGTTTTTCAAGTTTTCAGAAAGTTTATCAGAAGCCGCACGAGCCTCCTTTTTCAGAATGTCAGCTAGATATATGTTTGATTGTTTCAATGTTCTTCTTAACTCCTCTTCGGAGGTGTCATACATATTGCAAAGAGATGCCACTAGATCAACTTTCTCACCTTTCATAACTGCAATAAATATGGAAGAATCTTCAGATATTTACAGCCAAAAAATAAGGAAACAATAATAATGCAGAATTCGTTTGATGTTAAGTTGCAAAATACCAATGTGCTCAGAGTCCTTCAAATAGAAGTTTCTGAGTCTAGCTGGAGCATGGATTAAAAGTATTGCCTGTAAAAATTTGAAAGGGAAAAATGAGTGATGCACTAATAGACTATTTTTGTACCTTAAATGTGCATGAGCCCACATGCGTATACGTACCAATACAGATACCAGGCAATGGGTGAATGATACGAGGCCCTTGAAGACACGTTCACACAGTGCTAGAAGCAGCAACCATCCAAAACGGTAATAGTTTGGTTTAGAGCAAGAAACATTGACTGCTTTAAGATCCATTTCGTTGCAACGTTTGGATTCCAAGAAAAGATCATTATATGCGCGCTCATACTTCCTGGAATTATAAGCAGAAATAATCCATGTAAACAGCAAATAAGGAATGACAACATCTTTAGCACCGAATCACCTGCTCAATTGAAACATGTAGACAAAGTTGTTTCGTTCTTCCATTGCCTGATTGAACATCAACACAAGAAAAAGAGAGATAGGATTATGCATTCAAACTGCAAATCTTATATTCCTGATCTCAAACTAATCAAATACAAATAAATACCTTGATTCTCTTTGCCCAATCCTCACCATATAAGTTTGACAGAATTGGGGTCGCCTCGGCCTCAATAAGAAATATATTAAGTTTCTTGAAAAAATCAGTAACACTGCGTTCAGAGAAAAAAAATCCATCAGTGAGCAATAATTAACAAGCGTTCCAAAGCAAAATGATTTGAGAAACGGCATACTTAAGCTTCGCTACTTTTAAGATCTGACATATTTTAAGGCCTTTCTGGGCGGGTCGATCACTTCCACTGAGCCGTCTCACAATAAATATAGTATGTGCAAACCAATACCTTTCAACTTCATTTGACTGGTAGAGTACAAAAATGAAACATTCATCATGAGCAGACATAGAGAAAGAAAAAGATGGGCAAAACCAAGAGAAAAAGGTAGAAGCATCAAAAGACACCTACCACCCCAATTCCCGATGCTGATGCTTTAGTCAGACTATAAAACCAGAGTAACCTACTTTTTAATTCCCCAAATAGGTTCATCGTCTGCTCCAACATATCGCTCTCGTCCAACGACAGATCCTTATAATAATGAATAAGACCCAGAAGCAAATCAATCAATTAAATTTGCGCGAGGAGAGAGGCAAATGAATGTATCAAACAGAAGAAATGGCAAAACAAGAAGCACAACACAGCAGGGATAACAGAAAGATTCGAATTTCTCGTTCAAAAGGCATAGAAGGAAAAGACGGCAAGCGTCGGCAAGAAAAAATCAAGCCAAACCTTGCACAATGATAATAATCGAGCTTCAATTGTGGTTCCACCTCCATCTTCAGCAAGAGGTACAACTGAAACCTCCTCGAATACATCCATCCGTCTCAGATCTCTGATCCACTCAAAATTGTGAGATCCATATCAAAAAATTTAAAAAAACAAAAGCTCCGAATTTTGTGGGTTAAGAAAACAAAAAGTAAACTTGACACCGAGCTAAGAAACCTACATGAGAGGAAAAGCGGTAGTTTCAGACACGAAATTTGAATGGAATCCCTCTCAGCGTAACTGATGGATGGTACGTCTTCTCCTTATCCCGATGCAAGAGAGAAATCTCAGGGGGTTCATTTTGTTTTGTCGCCTACGTGCGTGTAGACTGTAGAGTGCAATAAAAATAAAAATAAAACCCTCGAGCTCTGCTAGCGCGGGAATCCACCTCACCATCACATGATGCCATCTCCATACTTAACATATTAAACCACTAGTGGGACGACGCGTGTCCAATGAGGTCAATTTTCCCGCCAGAATCTCGGAGATTTATTACACCTGCCCCCGTTTCCAAAATAAATACCTGATTACAAATTTAATTATTACCCACAACTGGTAATTAATAACCGTCGCCCGATAGCGCTAACTAAAAACATGCGCCTCCTTTCATGGAGATGGTTATTCCAATACTTCAATTCCATCTTAATAATTGTATTAAATTCATATAATTTATTTTATTTTGTAATGTAAATATATTGAAGTAATCTTATTTTAATTTATTAATTAAAATAAGTAAATGTAGGTATTTTAAAAAATAAAATTCGAAATAAGTTATTTAACAAATTATTTATTATTTGTAAAATAAAATGTTGGGTGAAGAAATGTAGATGAATCATATTTATTACTTATTAGCTAGTTGTTTGTTTCCATGTTTCAACTTTTTGTCACGATTCGAATCAAATACAACTGCAAGAATCGTGATGATATGATGTGGTGAGATATGATGATTGTGAATTTTTAAATATTATGATAGTGATTTATGTAAAAATATTAATATATTCTTATATATAAAATAATTATATTATAATTAATAAAAGTAAGAATAAATGAGTCTTTTCCAAAATACCACAGCAGATTTTAACAGATGTGATGATATCGTGATTTTTTAACTATTATCACATCGTAATTAAATTTGTGTTATTCCTTTAGATTATTCAGTGTTTAGTTTGGGCTTAGTATAAGGCCCAATGAAGTAGTAGCTGTAAGCGTAGTTAGAAACCAAGCAGGCCCAAAATAGGATACAGAAAAATCTCGTTTTAGTAAGCCCCCATTTTGTACCGGTCTCAAGGCAAGAGCCGCGAGCCATTTTGTTTGGCATGCAGAATGTTGTGGTCTCATTCAGAAACTAATATGTTGTGTTGTGACTCATCTTAGTCTGAGTTAATGAAGAAAGGTTCTTGTTGGTGGTATAAAGATTTGACAATGAAGAAAATATGTATACCAGGGTACTATCTAACATCATCATCTCAAAGTTTCCTGTTGGGGAATGCACTCTTCCCTTTTACTATCTAACAAAAAAGTTCAAATGCACCCTCATCCATCATTTTCACTGCAAACTTCTACCACCCAACCCCTCCAAGAATAGCTACCCTCCATAGTTAGGAAACAATTTTTCATAAACAAAATGTAAAATAAAGTCTTCAACATAACAATTTCTCCAACAAAACAAACAAGTTCAGATACTAAATTTAGTCTTTAAGCAAAACATTCCAAAATTTAGGTCATGCCAGAAATTCTTTTTCAGATTACTCATCGTTGAAGGTGGTCTTTTTTCCTGCAAAATTATATCAACTAACTCAGTCAAAAATCTCATATATCCAATCCATAACAATGGTATCATGAGTACGTAAATACCAGTAGCAAATGTGCTAGGCTTGCTGAATGTTCCACGTCCACGACCACCACCACCACGCCCACCAAATCTACCGCCAGAATCACGACCACCACTACCAAAACGGCCTCCAAATCTACCACCAGAATCACGACCACCACCTTGCCGTCCACCAAATCTGCCACCCGAGTCACGGCCACCACCCCTACCACCTCTTCCAAAACCTCTTCCACCACTTCCAGTCCCATCATTGTTATCACCCCTAGATCTAGCCTCTTCAATGGTCAATGTACCATTACCAAACTCGGAGCCATTTAACTCTAGAGCCTGATTAAAAGCATCAGCTTCCTTGAAATCAATGTATGCTATCCTGCAAGATTTGTGTAATGTTGTACTTTATTCATTGTTCACACAAATTATATTGAAAAAATACATCCTAGCAAAGAAGAGAAGAATACCCTTTGGAGACACCATCTTGATCTATAGGAATAGATATTCTGTTTATATCACCACACGAACCAAAAAATTCTTCCAAAGATTTTCTTATCTGCGTTAGGAATTAGAATAAGCAAACATGAAAAGTATACAATAAATAATATTCCAAAATCAACATTCACTTGTAATAATTATTAACACAGAACATAAATTCCAATACGTACCTCATCTTCACCTTCATTTTTGTTAAAACCACGGACAAAGACATTTTGTCCTGAAGACCTCCCCCCTTTCTGAAATGATGGGGTGTCCCTACCACTGGACAATAAATTAATTACATTACATACAACAATATTTTTGGGGAATTTATTTAAGAAAGAAGAAACCATACCCACTCTGTGGGGTATATGATCCCCTTTCTCTTGCAAGATCAATATACGCTGGGCGTCCTAGTAAATCCTTTTGATTCAATTGTTGCACAGCCTATGAAATATTAAGCATAGTTGATAAAAGTGGGAGCAATTGAAAATTTAAACTACACATCTACTTGTCCAAAAAAAATGTAAAACAATCAATATTTACCACTGAAAAAACCAGGTGAAAAAATATTAGGAGATATAAAGCATACCTTGGCAGCTGATTCGGCAGAATCAAACTGAACGTGCGCAAAACCTTTGAATGCACCATCTGGGGTCATGGAAAAGCGTACATCAACAACCTCACCAACATCCTTGAAGAAGTTTTCACTACAATGATACATAATTGTTAGAATAGCAACAATCACTAACTAACATCTTAAGGTAAGTTTCCTCTTACACATCAGCTTTCTCAATAGAGTAGGACAGATTTCCAACAAATACAGTGTCCGGACCTTCAATCTTTGAGGCAGATGGGGTTTTTGGTTGCTGAAAATAATTATATAAATAAGTTGTGCAAACTATAGAATAACCTAAATTCCAAACTAGAACCATCAAAATTTCATCAAGTTAATAATGCAATAGTATACAAAAACTGAACCTTTACAGAAGAACCCTTTGTCATATTAGCTTTTGTTGCAACAGCATCGACCATTTTAACATCTGTATTCTATTTAAAGTAGGCTTGCATTAGATCTTTATAGATAGATACAAATACTAAAAACTCAGGCAAGAAAACAAGTTACTCTTACCATGAATTACAATAATCTCATCAAAACATAATATAAGAAACTTACTATTTTTTTATTAGCATTAGAAGGTTTCTCATCTTCTGGTGAAGAATCATCACTATCCTCATCATCATCCGAAGACTCCTCTGAGCTGCTCTTCTTTGAAGGAGTCTGTCAGGTATAACATTTAGAATGTATAAACAATGGTATAAGAAAATTAAAATTCCAAGTGCCAATATTTAGAAAATGGAAGTGTGACTTTAGAGAAGGTTCAGATTTTTACCTTATTCTTCTGAGGTTCTTCATCTTCACTTTCATCTTCACTTTCACCATCACTGTCATCTGAAGAGGAAGATTTCATCACCTGTAAAGAATAGTCATAAAAGGGAAAAAATTAGCACTTGAAATAATACATAGTAATACTGACTTATATACAGATATTATTGAGCTCAAAAAACATAGAGCATTTGTAATTAGCAACTATACCTTTGCAGATACATCCTTTTTACTTGCAGTAACTTTGTTCTGATCATTTTTAGCAGGAACAGAATCCTCATCGGAGCTGTCCTCATCACTGCTTGATTCTTTTTTATTCTTGGCAGTAACTGCAGGTCCAATTTTAGCAGCAGCTACGATGGTTTTCTTTGCTGCGGGAGCATCCTCATCAGAACTAGTTTCATCACTTGAATCATCATCAGACTCCTTTTTATTTTCAAGGGATGAGGACCCCTTCTTAGGTGCCACCACGGGGGCTACTTTATTATTATCTTCGTCGGAACTAGAATCCTCATCTGAATCAGAATCACCATCACTCTCTTCCTTCTTCTGAACAGAAACAGGTGCTTTTTTGGGGACACACTTGTCATCAGAATGATCATCTTCGGAATCTGAGTCATCACTAGATTCCTTATTTTGATTCACGGGTGCAACCCCACTTATTTTTTTTACTGCAACTACAGGGGTAGTTTTGGTTTTTGCATTATCATCATCAGAGCTGGTTTCTTCATCTGATTCATCACTAGATTCTTCATTTCCCTTCACAGGTGCAACTCCACTGACTTTTTTAACTGCCAATACAGGGATTTTTTTAGTTTTTGCATTATCGTCGTCAGAGCTGGTTTCTTCATCTGAGTCATCACTTGAAGCATCTTTCTTTTCACGTGAAATATGGCCATTCTTAGCAACAGTTGCTTTATTAACCTGGTTTAAAAGTAACATTTATGAAATTAAAAAATGTCAGAAGATAATAAATTCAAAGTAATAAAAAAACAAGTATAGAGAGAAACTATAAATAAATTTGCGTAGACCTTTAGATCCTCGGATTCTGAAGAAGTTTCATCATCAGAGGAGCTTTCAACTACTTTTTTAACAATCTTCTTCTGCGTTTTGACCACCGTTTTCTTCTCCTCCACTTTTTGCTTCTTAGCGGGAACTTTGTTTTTTTCTATGACGGGCTCCGCTTCTCTTTTGCCTATTATAAAAATACATAAAATAAACGTTGGAATTAAAACACGTAGCACACATCCAGCAAACGATAAAAATAGCCGAAAGCACAATAAGAAGTACAATACTCCCAAATAAAAAGATACTCAAAGTTTACAAGCGCATACCTTTCTTCAATGGCTTAACCGGTTCAGCCATAACAACATCTTTCACCTGCAAAGAAAATATATAATCATTCAAGATTCCAAGTAAATTAGTGAAATTAAATATATAATAAAGAGAAGTTCGTCCCACCTTTTCGGCGACTTTAGCAGCAGATTTCTTAACGGGTTTACCCATTTGAAGAAAGAGCGAGGAACGAAACAATAAGGAAGAGAGAACGGGAGAAGGCGGCTAAGAATTGCCGTCAAGAAGAATTAGGTTTCAAGAGGCGAAGCCCCTATATATACGAGCGGATTGAAACCCTCCCCCTTTTTCCTTTTCATTTAACTATATTTATTTTTAAGTAAGAAAATGAAATTAATATCCACGATACCCATCTGATTTGCGTTTAATGGAGTAATTTGGAAATTAAATATTAAAATATATGTACATATTATATTCCACAGATATTTATGCATAAATATGTAGAGATATTTGAATAGTTGGGCCTTGGGGGTAACTTACTATTTAAATATTATATAAGGGCCTAAAGTTATTAAAAATTGGGTGAATTATTATTGGATTGGATATTAGATTAATAAAATTAATGATACGTTTATTTGGTATGTGTGAATAATATAAAAAGCAAAAGCAAAATACATTGAAAATCCCGCGTTACTTACTAACCAAATATTTGAAATGAGTGTTAAAAATTAAAGCTAACTATTTAGTATTAGATACTAATATTTATGGTAATTTGCAAGGAATTGAATATGGAGAATTAATCTTCATTTGTTTCAAAAATGAAGTTCCACTTCCACATTCAATCCAAGTCGATTTTTTCTCACAGATGTGGGAAAGCTTAGATGAATTACAAAATCAGCTATACTAAGAAAACGATCAGAGATTAAGTATCGTGATTAGTCTATCATTGCAAGAATCGAATAATTAAGCGTACTTACTCTAAAGTAGAGACAAGTAGATGATAACCAATTTAGAAGTTTAGTGGCATGTGAAAAATAAAGTCGTGAGCATTAAGCGGCTAGCTAGTCATTAGGGCTAGCTATCATGCAAATTGAATGCAAATTGTTATATTTGATATTAGAACGGAACGAGAGACACGTTATACTTGTGTGAGGCAAACCTCAACGAAGATAATGAATCCAATAAGGATGGGTGAATGTAAAACCTCTCATAAATATAAGACACATTCGGCAAATCTCAACATCAATTATAAATATAAAGCGATTAAATGTTTAGTATTGTGATTTACCTACCATTGAACTATTATATTTCTCCTAACAAAGTGGCAATGATCCAATGAAACTATAAAATTAATGTACTCACCCTATAATAGATGCTGATAAACACGACCTCCCTTGAAAGTTTATTAGTGGGGAAAAAATAAAACTCATATTCATGTTTAAGTTTCTTCCCTAAGCTTACTTACCCATTTTTATATATGTAATTTAACTTAATGTTGAAACACATTAGTTCCAAATAACTTCTATTTATTCTTTTTATTCAAATTTCTAAATTGATTTGTTTGATTCGATTTTTAAAATTGAGGTGTGATGAGATATGATAATCGTGAATTTTTAAAAATATTTGATAAAATTACGGTATTATCATGGTGATTATGTAAAAATAATAATATACATTTATATATATATATAATAAATATACTAATATTATAATTATTATATTTAA
Organism: Utricularia reniformis; assembly: GCA_009725065.1. Taxonomy (NCBI): domain Eukaryota; kingdom Viridiplantae; phylum Streptophyta; class Magnoliopsida; order Lamiales; family Lentibulariaceae; genus Utricularia; species Utricularia reniformis. The sequence goes on along the minus strand of RWGZ01001124.1, from coordinate 151,175 downwards.
TGATAAATTAATTATTTATTAAATCACGATAATTTCAGTGATGAAATCATGATTATAAAAATAACAGTTTGAATATCTCACCGTACTCTTAGTTAAACCAAACCAAACCAAATAACACCAATTCGTAGTACTATGATTATTTTTATTTTTATTTTCAATTTATATTCTTTATTTATTTCATTAAGACTAGTTTGTATTTAATATTTTTATTATATAAGTAGAAATATTGATTTTAGTTGCACTAATTACTAATATAACTTAAGAAAGAAAATCTGATTATATAAGTAGAAACATTAATGTATATTTTTATTTAATCTAAAAGTTTAAAAAATATTGTTTGTAATACCCAAATTCGAATCTTATTTCAATTTCAAGTCTTTGAGTTCCCCGTGAATCATGATAACGTAACTGAAATCACCGATGTTGATCTAAGATCGGACGGCTACATTTTATAGCGGAATGCTCTGGAGTCTTGACCATGTGACCGTTACAGAAAAAAATTGTTAATGACTGAGGTTCAGTACAAATTTCTTCATCCTTTCACGGACAGTGATTGTAATAATTATTTCGATTTTTTTATTTTTGAATTTGATTGGTTGTTAAATTTTGAAAATTTGAACTGCATCTTTACTCTGAAACAACCCGAGCCCAGACCAGACCCCCTCCAGCAAAAAAGCTAAAACCACTCCGTGTTTTCTTCTTTTGTTGGAGGGATTTGTGTTTTATTTTGATTATTATTCTTCTGTCGTTTCACTTTTTTGAAAAAAAAATCTGATCTGAGTGTTGTTTTCCATACGGTGGATCGGACGGAGGTTTCCTGTTTCTTTGAGAAAAAAATGAGTGTTGTCGCGACTTTTGATGAGAAAAAGCCATTAATGATTCAAGCTCCACATTTTCTCATTCTCCTTCTATTCCTAGTTTTCAGATTCCGAGGATCTGTTCAAGCTTGACAGTTGACACTGAGTGAGTTTGCACTTTTTGGGTGCCGTATATTTCAAGAACTCTACTTGCGCTGAAAAGAATCATCTTTTGCTTCAATAATTTTCAAGACTGACGCACTTCACATGGAGCAACATTGACAAGTGGGAGTTTAGATTTGCTGATGTTGCCATAACGAATTTATGACTGGTTATTTGTAGAGGCACGTTGTGTGTTATTCGAGTATCTATGGTCCCCGCCACTACATTTGGCCGCTACTTAAGTGGGGTATTTGGGCTAAAGCTTGATTCAACTTTAAGCTTCCTTTTTGATTCAGTAGAGAGGTTATCATTGTTTTAAGGTATAAAGGGACCCTTACGCTAGAAAATGTCAAGGAGCAAGGTTGCATCCTCCCCTCCTCTTCAGTCGATCAAATCATTACCTGTTGATTTTAGGCTCGGTGGTGATAGAATGATGTGTTCTGATGCGGTATCAGGAAATGTTGAACTTTTAGTGGATGCGGCTAATGGTTCTGATAATGATGAGTCACCCTATTCTAGTATGGATACATCAGTAAAAGATGATGAATCTTCTTTGCTTGATGATGCCAGTACCCCTGTGCGGCCTGTTAAACAGCAGCATGTTGATTCCAAGTGGAGTGACACAACAACCCCTTATACATCAAAGAAGGTTTGATGAAGAATATATTATTACTTTATACCTTGACATCGGAGCGGTTTTTAATGCATTTTCATGTAAAGAACCACATGTTGCTTTTATTTTCTGGTTTTTTCTACGATATTCAGGATTCGGTTTTTTTCTTCTCATGCTGATTGAAAAATCAAACATGCACTTGATGAATGCATTTGAAATAGCAAACAGTGGCATAGCTTCTAGCTAAAAATCATGTTTTCCAGAAGTTCCAGTCATGGTTTCGGCTTCCAGATGGCAATTGGAAACTGGCAACAATTCTTAAAAGTTCAGCCAATGAATCACTTATATTGTTGGCTGAAGGAAAAGTAAGCTTGAACCTGATATTCTCTTTCGTACTTTTCATCACTTAGTTTGCATTTTGCTCATTGTTTTTCTCATATAGGTTTTGAAAGTGAGTGCAGAGACCCTGGTGCCAGCAAACCCTGACATACTTGACGGAGTAGATGATTTAATGCAACTAAGTTACTTGAATGAACCTTCAGTATTGTACAATCTCCAGTACAGATATGACCGTGATACAATTTACGTAAGAATAATCTTCACATTTTTTCTTTGACTTCCTAGTTCCATTTTAATTCTCTCCTTTTGTCCTTTAGACCAAAGCTGGACCTGTTCTGGTTGCTGTTAATCCCTTTAAAAAAGTCCCATTATATGGAGATGATTATATCAAAGCATATAAGAGCAAATCTAGGGAAAGTCCACATGTATATGCCATTACTGATACAGCTATGCGTGAAATGATCCGAGGTTGTTTACATATTTTATATTGGCAATTTATACTTCATGGGCAGTTGCATTAATTATTGACTTGTTTACTCCTATTTGCAGATGAAGTGAACCAGTCTATAATTATTAGGTAAGATGAGTGTTCCTTTAGCTTTCAATTGTACATTAGCTAATACTTTCTCTCAGTTTATATGGAATTCTGTTGTCATGATTTATTTCTCATAATCCCTTAACCAGCGGAGAGAGTGGAGCTGGGAAAACTGAGACTGCTAAGATAGCAATGCAGTATCTAGCTACCCTTGGTGGAGGTAGTGGGATAGAATATGAGATTTTGAAAACAAACCCAATCCTGGAAGCCTTTGGAAATGCCAAAACCTTGAGAAATGACAATTCAAGCAGATTTGTGAGTTTATTTTTACTTGAATAATGAACCTTGAGGTTAGTCTACTTTTGGTGTTCCTAATATAAGTTAATTGCAGGGAAAACTAATTGAAATTCATTTCAGCGAGATGGGAAAGATATCAGGAGCCAAAATTAAAACTTGTATGACTGCATCTTCAATGTGTTTTTATTAATGAAAATATTACATTATTTTGAAGACTGACCGATATCATTTTGCTTATTGTTTTTGTCATTGACACTGCTTTTCCCTCCATGCAGTTTTACTAGAGAAGGTATGTACTGCCTGAGTGCTATTTTTTTATGTTTTCAGTATAGTTATTATGAAAGATTTTATTTCTTTTCCTCACAGTCTAGAGTTGTGCAATGTTCAGTTGGGGAAAGATCGTATCATATATTTTATCAACTTTGTGCTGGTGCTCCACGTAGCCTTAGAGGTTCCACACTGAATTTCACCCATTTCCTTCATCAACTTTGTGCTGGTGCTGGTGCTGGTGTATCAACTTTGTTTTTCTATATTTTATTTTTATTTTGGCAGAAAAGCTGAATTTGAAGAATGCAGATGAGTACAAGTATTTGAGGGAAAGTGGATGTTATAAAATTTCTGGGGTTGATGATGCTGATCAGTTTTATATAGTGATGGTATTTTCCATGTATATACGTAGAACCATCAACTGTTCTACATCTTTCATTCTGGATATTGATGACTGTAAAAAAACTATTTTTTGCTGATTACAGGATGCGCTGGATATTGTTCATGTGGAGAAGGAGGATCAAGATAGCGTATTTGCAATGCTAGCTGCAGTTCTATGGCTAGGAAATGTATCATTTGCAGAGGTTGATTCTGAAAATCATGTCGAACCTGTGGTAGATGAAGGTAAGCATACCTCAGATGCATGTATTCGTATGCGTTGTTTGGAGAGGGCTGAGTAGTTCGCGTGAATCGCCATTTTCAAATTGTTTTTTTATATTGTATTTCCATCTTTCAGCTCTTATAAATGTTGCTACATTGATTGGTTGCAATATTGAGGCTCTAAAGCTAACGTTGTCCACTCGAAAAATGAGAGTTGGAAAAAAGAATGATTTAATTGTCCAGAAGCTCACCTTCATTCAGGTTCTAAAACTTTAAATTTCAAGCTTTCATTTTAGGATTTGTTGCGGATGGCACGTAAACCATTACTTTGCAGGCCATCGATTCAAGAGACGCATTAGCCAAATCAATATATTCTTGTCTGTTTGACTGGCTTGTGGAACAAATTAATAAGTCACTATCTGTTGGGAAGAGACGCAGTGGAAGATCCATCAGTATTCTTGATATTTATGGTTTTGAGTCATTTGAGGTTTGCCATTCTCGAATTCTTTTTCAATTTTTTCTCTATTAAATTCATTGTATTTTTTCTAATTTTTTGCTAGAGGAATAGTTTCGAGCAGTTGTGCATCAACTATGCCAATGAAAGATTACAGCAACATTTCAACCGCCATTTGTTCAAATTGGAACAAGAGGTAGTAAATAAAACTTGTGTGATCTGCATAAGGCTATTTGAGAAAATGGATGCTGTACTGTTTATGTAGTGGGTAATCAAGTCAACATATGCTTGTAGGAATATTTGCAAGATGGCATTGACTGGACCAAAGTTGATTTTGAAGACAATCAAGACTGTCTCTGTCTCTTTGAGAAGGTACTTATTGGATATATGGACTCATACCTCTTATTTTTGCATTTTTTGTCCCGTGTCTTCCCATGTACATTCCGAGAATGGGGAATAACGGTTTGTTCTTCCCGTTATAAAATTTCTTAGTTCCGTTAAAAAAAAATTTGTTCCTATGTAGAAACCATTGGGTCTGCTATCCTTGTTAGATGAGGAATCAACCTTTCCGAATGGTACGGATCTGAGTTTATCCGATAAGCTCAGACAGCATTTAAATTCAAATCCTTGTTTTCGAGGAGAAAGAGAAAAAGCTTTTACCGTGTCCCATTATGCTGGAGAGGTAATAATGATCACTGTTGTTGTTTCTGCCAGTTATATCAAGAAATTGTGATCTGATGGATTTTTTAATATTAGGTAACTTATGATACTTCGGGTTTTCTTGAGAAGAATCGGGACTTGCTTCATTTAGATTCCATTGAACTTCTTTCTTCCTGCACATGCTCCCTTCCACAGGCTTTTGCATTTGCTATGCTCACTCAGTCTGAGAAGCCTGTAGTAGGTCCACTGCATAAATCTGGTGGAGCAGAATCACAAAAATTGAGTGTCACAACTAAATTCAAGGTAAAAAGATGTTCCCTATGTTAAGAATATTTGTTTTGCTGATTGGTTGTTATGATCCTTGGTGTAAGGGCCAATTGTTCCAACTAATGCAACGTCTCGAGAATACGACACCACATTTTATAAGGTGCATCAAGCCAAATGACTTCCAGTCTCCAGGCAGATACAATCAAGGACTTGTTCTCCAACAGCTCCGTTGTTGTGGAGTTTTTGAAGTTGTTCGTATATCAAGATCTGGATTTCCCACCAGAATGTCTCACCATAAGTTCTCCCGAAGGTGCACTATATGAAATGTCAAATTTGGTCATTAGTCATTTGATCTGTTTCATCAGGTACGGTTTTCTCCTGGAGCACGTCGCATCACAGGATCCGCTCAGTGTTTCACTGGCAATTTTGCATCAGTTCAACATTCTACCTGAGATGTATCAAGTTGGATACACGAAGCTGTTTTTCCGTACTGGACAAGTATACACTCCCCCTTCTTCTGTGTTTTATCTCATTGTGCCTAATCTGGTTGTGAATTCTTTTAGATCGGTGTGCTAGAAGATACGAGGAATCGTACTTTACTCGGTATTTTGCGTTTGCAATGTTACTTTAGAGGGCATCAGGCTCGATGCAAGCTAAGGAAGTTGAGAGGGGATGTGGCTTATCTCCAGTCATGTATGTTTCTGTTCATGGACACATACTGTATTCTTCCTCGTCTTTATTTCCATGACAATCGAGCTTCTCATGCAGTCATCCGTGCCGAAAGAATTAGGAAAGAGTTTGCCATTTTATTACAAAGACATAGATCAGCTATATGTATCCAGAAACTAACAAAAGCCATGATTGCTCGAAACAAGTTTAAAAGATTAGCTAATGCATCAACAGTGATACAGTCAGGTAGCTTAATTCGAAACATTGGGTTTTACTCTTTTGATATTGGGTTTTCATGATGGCTTTTTTCCCCTAGTAATTCGTGGCTGGCTGGTGAGAAGATGCTCTGGAGACATTGGATTGCTCCAATTTTCAGGAACAAAGGTACTGCAGAGACATATTTGCGATGGCTTGGCCATTAAAATGTGGCCTTGTTTCTGATCAGGTTGTTGATCAAGATGAAGTGGTGGTGAAGTCATCATTTCTTGCTGAACTTCAACGCCGTGTTCTTAGAGCGGAAGCTTCGATGAGAGAAAAGGAAGAGGAGAATGACATCTTGCGCCAGCGTCTACAGCAGTACGAGAGTCGGTGGTCGGAATATGAGCTAAAGATGACATCCATGGAAGAGGTTTGGCAAAAGCAAATGAGATCACTACAATCCAGCCTCTCCATTGCCAAAAGGAGTCTGGCCTTTGATGATTCTCAGAGGAATTCGGACGCGTCAGTAAATGGAAATGAAGAAAGCTGGGAAACAGGCAGCAACCAAAGAACTCAAGATAGCAATGGAGGAAGATCAACCATTGCCGGTCTGAGTGTCATTACTCGATTGGCACAAGAGTTTGAGCAAAGAAGCCACATATTTGGAGATGATGCCAAGTTCTTGGTAGAGGGAAGTTTAGATCCGGACATAGAGCTTCGGAGGTTGAAACAGATGTTCGAAGCGTGGAAGAAAGATTATGGCACACGACTGAGGGAGACTAAGGCGATTCTGAGCAAGATCGGAAATGACACGAGCTCCGGCGAAAAGCTCAGAAAGAATTGGTGGGGTAGGAGAAACAGCAGCAACGGAATGATTTGAAGGAGAGGCTTTTCTTGCTCTCTTTGTTGTGTATTGTTTCTGTTAAAAAGGTGTGGGATTTTTGTTTTCAAATGGCTTTTTTTAATGCCTATGAATGCCATTCAAACACTTTTTGGCATCAACATCCTCTAGAAATTACCTTCTCTTATCCACACGGAATGATCTAGTCAAGGCAAAATATGACTTGGATTCAATGAAATACTAATAGGTATTCAAGTTTGCTGCTTTTTTATTACAAAGTAGTGCTATTTGAATTCAAAAAACTCCCACTTGGATCGAATATCCCATATTCTTGTTTTTTGTCTGAAGCATCCATCTTTCGTTCATTGTGCATCAGAAAATATTGGGCAAAGGAAACTGCTTTATCGTGTTGTTATTAAAAAAGCAAAGGCCCATAATGTATTTTCGACATTTTTTAAACATGTGGTGCGATTACAAGTTCCCTGGGTCACCACGCTTCCTTTTAAATATATAGGGAGGATTTCTTGAATTGATTGTGCGTGTTTCGGTTGCCGCGTTGAACCAGAACTTGTCTTTTCTTCTTCGTCCTTGGCCGCCTCGCTTAATTCCTACGGTTTGTGATCCTGTTTTTCCGTCTGCATCTCCAAGATTCAGGTTATAATTCATTCTACCGTTTCTTTTTGTTCTTCATTCCACGGTGTTTTCGGGGTATATCTCTAAATCTCTATTTGGCAGGTGATCTGTTTCTTGGAGTTGCTTCCAAGTTTACGTACATATTGTTGGGTCTGTGAATCTCGTATTTGATCTTGAAGGTTGGGAATTTTTATTTATAGTTTATGATACTGGCTTGGAAACTAGAAAACAATGGGCTCTTTATCTGGGATCTTTCAAAGACCGGCTCTTGCAGCTTCAGCAGTAGCTATAGCCTCTGTTTCTGCCAATTTTTATGACAATTCAGGTCCAATAAATCCATCCTCGGATGCTTTGGAAAATTCCCATTCTTTGAAAGAAGCTAATTTTTCATGGGTTTCCCGGATATCGGTGTCCAAGTTATCCCAATTGTCTTTCATTACAAGACTTCATATACCAGTTCCTAATGTTCTTCACATGTCAATTCCAAATTTTGAACCTAAACATTCTTTATTGGCACACTCTACTATTTTCAATTTCTACAAGTCAGCTGATTTGTTAAAGACTGCCAACCCCGCTTCATATTCTTTTAAAGCTTCTTCATCGCCATCAGATGTTGTGTATCAGTGGCATTTGCCGGATCCTAATGCAACTGATGAGTCTAGTGGATGTAAATACTTATCTTCTAACTCAAAGACAGTTGTAGTTTTGCTTGGATGGCTAGGCGCCAAGCAAAAACACCTTAGAAGATATGCTGAGTGGTATACATCAAGAGGCTTTCATGCTATTACATTTACCTTTCCTATGTCTGAGGTTATAAGTTATCAAGTCGGCGGCAAAGCTGAGCACGAAGTGGAGTTGCTTGCTAATCATCTTGCAGAATGGATGGCAGAGGAGGATGGGAAGAAGCTAGTCTTCCATACATTTAGTAACACAGGGTGGCTAACGTGAGTCTTCATTCAGGATCGTTGATGGTTCCGAAAACTAATGGTTGAGTGAGCTTTTTTGTAGTTATGGTGTCATGCTGGAGAAGTTTCAAATGAAGGATCCTGCCCTGACACAGAAGATTAAGGGGTGCATAGTGGATTCTGCTCCTGTTGCTGCACCGGATCCACAGGTTTGGGCATCTGGTTTTTCTGCTGCTTTTCTTAAGAAGAGCAGTGTTGCAACCAAGTCGTCTGTTGATGCAAAAGTTGGAAGCAGAACCACGACGATTGAAGTTAAGCCTGCTGCAAGTGAAGCTGTTCTTCTTGTTCTCCTGGAGAAGCTTTTTGGGGTTGTTTTGAGCCATCCTCCTATAAACAGGTGATTGATTCTCTTTCCCCCGCTCACACATGGTCTTTTTAGTTACTGATTAACAGTGTGTTTAAAAATATGCAGGAGGCTTTCCGAAGTGTTGACTGTTCTAACAAATAAACAACCAGCATGCCCACAGCTATACATCTACAGCTCTGCTGATAAGGTCATTCCAGAGAGATGCGTTGAGTCATTCGTGGAGCAGCAGCGTCGAAGCGGCCATAATGTCACAGCCTGCAACTTCATTTCTTCTCCACATGTTGATCATTTTCGAAATAACCCCAAATTGTATTCTTCCCAGCTCCACCACTTCTTGAACCACTGCATCTGATGACGGAACACATGTATATCACATTCATTCAATAAAAAATCATTCATCTTTTTACTACAGCGTTCAGTGGAGGGTGTATTGGTCATTCCTATGAGATGCCAGGTGTCATCTGTTTGCCTTAGGGTAATGGGAATCATTATTGCGCTTTTAATATTCGAGGTTGTTCCTTGTAACAGCCGTGCGGGCGGTCCGATGGGCAGTGAAGGAGGTGGCGCGTGTATTAATGATTCTCTTGCGGATGATCATCTTATGGCCATACTGGCGAAGCTTAATGATGAGAAGGATAAAAATGTGTTTGGGCTCGTCTGCAAGAGGTGGTTGTACCTACAGAGTGGCGAGAGAAAGCGGCTTTGCGCTAGAGCCGGGCCGCATATGCTCAAGCGCATGGCGGATAGGTTTACTCGCCTAAGAGAGCTTGACCTTTCTCAATCGATTTCGCGCTCCTTCTATCCTGGTGTCTCCGACTGCGATCTCACAGTGATTGCATCTTCTTTCTCCGCCTTGCAAGTACTGATTTTAAGTAATTGCAAAAGTACGCCGTGATTCTATCGTTTTTTCTTGTTTTGCTGTTCAAACCATGACTGGAAATCTTCAGCTATGATTCCATTGTTCTAATTAGGAATCTAATAGTGGCTGAAGTTCGATCGGAATTGTGTCCTTGTTATAAATCCATTATTCAAGTTGGAGAATAGAGTATCTGATTAACGTGTGTTCTGCAGGTATAACAGATAAAGGAATGGGAGCAATAGGATCTGGCCTTCCTTCTCTGCAATCCCTCGATGTTTCCTACTGCAGAAAATTAACTGATACAGGGCTCTCATCTGTTGCCAAGGGTTGCCATGACCTAAGAGCATTACGTGCTGTGGGTTGCAGATTGGTCACTGATGCTCTGCTAAGTGTGCTTTCGAAGAACTGTCGTAGTTTAGAGGAATTAGCTTTACAAGGATGCTCAAACTTGACAGACAATGGTCTCACCATTCTCGTACAAGGGTGTAAGAGATTGAAGTATTTAGACCTTGATAAATGCAGTAACATCGGAAATACAGGCATCTCAGCTGTATCCCAAGTGTGTTTACATTCCCTGTCAACACTCAAGTTACTAGACTGCTACAGGATTGGTGATGAGTGTATTTCATCACTAGCCAAATATTGCAAAAACATAGAGAGACTAACGATTGGTGGATGTAGAAACATATCTGATGAATCGTTGAAGTCATTGGCGTACGCATGTTCAGACAGTCTTAAGGTTCTGCGTATGGATTGGTGTCTAAATATCTCAGATATGTGTATAGAAAGCATACTTTTTGTGTGCAGGAAACTTGAGGTTCTAGACATGAGCTGTTGTGAAGAGATAAGTGATGCTGCTTTCCGAGGATTAGGTAACGAGTATGAGAAGTTGTGTTTGAGAATGTTGATTGTAAGGAACTGTCCGAAGATTACAGTTGATGGAATCCGTAAAGTTGTGAATTCATGTTTAAGTCTTGAATATCTTGATGTTCGTGCATGTACTCTTGTAACTGAGGTAATATGTAATGAGGCTGGATTGGGTTTTGGGAGCCAGTGTAAGGTCAACTTTACAGGGAGCATTGCAGAACCTGAGGTTTGTTACTACTAAATCGTGTGTATTTATTTCACTTTTTTATTTGTATTTGTATTTGTATTTGTATTTGTATTTGTATTTGTATTTGTATTTGTATTTGTATTTGTATTTGTATTTGTACTCTTATTATTAATGTTATTGTTTCTATTACAATACCATTTACCAATTAATTTCTAGCATCCTTCTTCAAATCACAACGTTTTTATATGCTTCACCACAATTCTTGAAATTGCCTGTCGCAAACTAAATAAAGGGTACGTTTGGAACAACGTTTGACAAATAACGGTGAGGTGAACTGATCGTGATTTAAAAAAAACTGTTTTTGAAACAGCGATGCAGTGATCATGATGTCGTAAAATGATTTTTTTGCCCTTATTTTTAAATAATTGTTTATAATTTACAAATTTTATTTCATATTTTTTTATGATAAATTTGTTATTTCAAAACTACATTTTTAAATTGTTATATATATTTTTATAATTTGAACACGTAATTGATAGAATATAAGAAGTTATTGATCAAAATAATTTTTTTAAAAAAATAAACTATAATTTATCAAGAGTAAAATTAACATTTGACAGGTGTGTTCTGGTGGTCGTTGGATTAACCCAACTGTAAACTTACCACTGTTTTCTACGATCACATGAAAACAGTTATTAATGTTATTTGGGTTTCCAAATATCACAAAAAACAAAGGCGAAATACCAGCCTAAAAGCGATGTGATTCTTTAATGGGCCTGTTTCTTGGCCCAAATATCCTAAATCGCCCTTGAAACTAGACGTTACATTACAGGATGACGATTAATATTCCGACTTCATAGAGTGGTTCATCGGGCATTCTTTTACTTAACGCGCTCAATTTCTGCTCTCTCAGTTAATCAGGCTTATTATCTATCATGAAACGCCATTGTTCATGTCTAAGATCGCGAGTGATTGAGTTCCTTATTCAATCCGCTCAGGTTTGCTGGCAATTGATTCCCTGGATATCGCTCACATTTTCATTTGTTTCGTTCTGTTTTGGATCAAGATGTTAGATGTTTTGCCGATTGTGAAGTACTCTGCTCTGTCACTATTCGTCGACCGTTTTTACCCGGCTCTCCTCAGGCCAGTGTCTATTTTTAAATATCTCTTGATTTCTCCATTGCTTGCGGATTTTAATTTATTTAGAAATCTGTAATCATCGCAAGATTTTTTGCGGCAAATAAATTTTCACTGCTTGTTTTCCCTGGGTCTAATACTTTGGTGTATTTGTTACGTAGACCATTCTCTTTGTGGAAATGTTCGCTATCACCCTTTACTCGTGTTATCTTTCACCGCCAAAAATGTTGAAACGCACAAGATTGGTGTGTTTTGTCTCATTGCGTTTTTACATTTAACATGCATACGTTTTTTAATTATTATTGCTTTGATCATATTTACCTATAAACATGTGTAGCCTGAGTACACATGCGTATGAAATAGGTCAGTCCTGCTATCATTTTATGGTTTCTTCGTGTTAAAAAGTTCAATGGAAACTAGCTGATATTTTGATAATATCTTGCTATCGTGGTAGTCGATTGTGCCTGCTAAATAATAGAGGAAAGTGCATCCAGAATCCAAATATTGTAAATTTTGTTGTTTATCACTTGGATTCTTAATAAATATCATTTTCTATTAAATCAAATATGGAAATTCTTTCACAGGATTCAAAGCAAAAGCCACAATGCAAACTGGCTTCTTCATCCAATTGAAGACAGCAATTTGCAACTGTTTTCTCTCGTCTCCTTGTGGGTATCGAGCAAGGTAAGCCAATGTATTTATTTTAATTGTCCTGTGTTGAGCCCTTTCAAAACCCAAAACCTCAACATTTTTGCAGATTCATGATTCTTCTCCCCTTTCTGTTGAAAGCTTGAAACTAGTAGCAGATAAATTTATCAAGGATCAGCATTACACGAAGGGAGACTTGTTAGAAGCTGTTAGTTTTATCTTCTCAATAGAATTTGTAACGCTTCCTTTATTTGTTTATCTGTAGAATGGTTGACACAAATCTGCAGGAGATACTTTTTTTCCAGGTAACATGAGTTTCTTATTCCTCTTTTGATTTTCCTACTATACTACTATACCTTCACTTTGTTTAAAATAGTCCCGTCCCACTCCTCAAGGTACTGGAATTTAGGATCGGTACTTTAAATATTGCTTATGCACTGTTTGAAGAGCTTCTTCATCAATTAAAGTAAGCCCTTCACTCCCAGCCAAGAATTCAGTTGATTACAAGGTGCTGAGTATGCCTAATTCCATGTTTTTTCATAGGTCAGTTGCCTGCATCGGGGATTATGTAAAATTTGAAGCCTGTGCAGATATTATGGATCTGCTTTATGAGAACGAAGCAACGTCAGTCCTTTACAACTCTCCTAAAGCTCTTGCCGCATCAATAGTGGCACGTTCTGGAAATCCGTTTGCTTTCTCCCCTTTAAAAGAGATATGCCTAATCAAATTTGACTACCATTCTCAGGTTGCAGCATATGTTATTACAGTGCCTACACNAGCTTCCTCTTCCTTCATAATTTTTGAACAATTATTTCCTATATGGGTGGCGAGACTGAAAATATTTCTTCATTTCACTGCAGGCCAGGTTGTTTTGGATATGCCTATACTTCCCAAACTCCGTGAGAGTTGTAGGATATCAATAATCACACCTATTGCTGTTTCTTTTTCTGAAACAGTTCATTTTACGGTTAAAGGTTCCAATTTATCTGGTTCCACTTCAAGGTACCGTTGTTTTCAATACCCAAAATTTAATTTTTTATGTACTATTCTGGTTTCTGCATTAAAAATCCCTCAAAGTGACTGTAAGTATCTTATAATAGAGGTTTAATATAATTTTTTTAGGTTACATTGTGCCCTCGAAGGGAGGTATATTCTCCAAGAAAATTGCGCTAATCTTGTGGGTGCTGATTCTTTTAATGATGACAAAGAGACCGAGTGCCTTCGATTTTCGTGTGCCGTACCAAATATTGTTGGGAGAGGATTTATTGAGGTGATGTTCTTATTTTTTGTTGCTGTTTTCCTTTTTTCTTGTTTCCTGGGTGCTTAATGGGATTTGCACATGTGTAGGTTGAAGACTACTGTCTCAACAGCAGCTTTTTCCCATTCATTGTTGCAGAAAAGGATGTCTGCTCAGCAATTTGTGAACTGGAGAAAGTTATTGAAGTTACCGACTCTGAGAAATCTGAAGCTAGAAATCAAGCTTTGAACTTTGTCCATGAAATAGGATGGCTTCTACACAAAAACAGCTTGATTTTGAGATTAGGTGAATTGAAAGATGACGTTGATCGGTTTCCTTTCGGACGCTTCAAATACCTAATTGAATTTGCCATTGATCATAATTGGCCTGCTGTGGTGAGGAAGCTTTTGAATGTTGCGTTGGATGGAACCGTAGAGACTGGAAATGAAACCTCTGTTGTGGATGCATTGTTAGAGCTCGGTCTTCTCCACCGAGCCGTTGGGAAAAATAGCAGGCAGATGGTCAAATTTCTATTAGAGTATCAGCCAAGTGGAATTGCATATCCCAATGAACAAAGCAGGTTTTTGTTCAGGCCTGATTCCATTGGCCCCAGTGGGTTGACTCCTCTTCACATAGCTGCTTGTTCAAATAACATTAATGATGTAGTCGACGCATTAACCGATGACCCTCAACTGGTATGCATCTAAATACTCACATTTGTTCTATATGATTCATGATCTTGTGTTATAAACCTCTGGTTGATGACCAACCAGGTTGGAATTGTAGCATGGAAGGGTATCCGTGACAGCATGGGAATGACTCCGCATGACTATGCATGCTTGCGAGGGCACTACTCTTACATACGTCTGGTCCAGAGGAAACAACTCTCCAAGAAACATGGTCAAGTAGTGATCATAGATATTCCAGCTACCCAACTGGATGATGCCATAACAAAGCAGAAAATGGCATTTGAAACGATGAGTTGCAGTAAGTGTGAGATGAGTGGAAGAGTGAGAGGTTCAGTGGCTCTTTACAGACCTGCCATGGTTTCAATGGTGATGATCGCTGCTGTTTGCGTGTGCGCTGCACTTCTATTCAAGTCCTCACCAGAGGTCGTGTGCTTGTTCCGGCCATTCAGGTGGGAGCTGCTCAAATACGGTGCTGAGTAGAACACACAAGTCTTTTTGTGCCGTTGATCAACAAGATTTTACCGGAATGCATAGCAAGACACTGGTTGTTCATTTGGAAAAGGGAAAACTGGTATTCCTTGTTCTTGTAATAGCAATTCTCAAAGCACCATTGTCATTAAGTAATAATAATACTTAAAAGTCTGAGGGCATTACAGTGACAGTTTCTCACAACCGTCTTCGCTTTCTTCCAACTAACTGTCATTATATAGGAAAATCAAGTGTGGGATATATCTCCTTCTGTAATACTAATATTTCATGAAGGATAGTCGGCGGAGTTTATTCAAAATCATCAATGGTGATGGCGTCGCAGTTCAACATGAGGGTTTTTGATTTCTTTAGGCCCAAAAACAGTAGAGATTCCAACTCAAGCCTTCTGACTTTGCTTTCATCGGGCAAAGTGTTGGCCTTCAAATTGAAATTCGCCGGGGTGACCCAGCCATTGATGTGCGTTCCATTCCATTCCATTCCATATATTTGGGTTCGGTGTTTATAGGTGTGTGTGGTTGGTTGGTTGGTTGATGATAAGTTGGTATGGTGTAGGTCTCTTAGAAGCACTTCCGATGACGGTATGTTTGGTTCTTCTACTCCTAAAAATGACAGCAACGGCAGACCGAGGCTGTTTAGGACAATCAAAGGTATTCAGTTGAAGATAGGAGGAAGAATGAAGGAGTTGATGAAGAATCTTCCGACCAAGTTGTTTTCTTTCTTCGTGGGTTTCTACTGCGCCACTGCTTTCTCAACGGTAATTGGGCAAACAGGTGATTGGGATGTTCTTTCTGCCGCTGTGATGGTGGCTGTTGTTGAGGGCATTGGGGCTCTCACGTACAAATACAATTCTTCTCTTCAATTGAACTGGATCACCATATTCAATTATTGGAAGACTGGTGTTTCGCTTGGCCTTTTTCTAGATTCATTCAAATACTGAACTCCCTATTATTACATCTCTTATCTCATGATTACATAGTAAAAGGAAAAAGGAAAAAGGAAAAAGGAAAACTCCTATTCATATTTGATACACTGCAATTACAGCACAGCAGGTCTGCTTCTGCGTTCATTTGTCTCCATGTTTTAGACTTCACAGCTTATGTTGATGCTCTTAACTTGTTCAGCAACAAATTTTTAGATATCCATCTTCTGTTCCCACAAGAAACAGGTGAGAAAAAGGCAGAATGCTGACCGCCGAAAGAACAGACATGTTCTTTGATTCCCCATCAGCTCCATATAGATGTTGTTGGGAGGTACGGCGCTGCCCTTCCTGCCTCAGTTTTCAAGTGTAAATAAATTCCAAAAGTAATAATATAAGCTCAATAAGAAGATGGAGAAACGCAATTACTTGATCTGGAAGACTATGCAAAGACGAGAGGCTAATTTTGTTTCTACATACAGACATAACATTTTGACCCCAGACTGAGAATGAAGTAACTCCATCGCTGTACCCTCTGAATACACTGTTTTCCGACGTCCAGTTCCTGATAACATATCCTCTTTGAAAACAGAAATGTGTAATGAAAAACATGCCTTTTCTTGATAAAATACCTTCTCAAATCCCATACACGCAATGTCTTATCAAGAGAGCTGGAAATAAGTTGGTATGCAGCTGCAGCTATCTGCAATAATAAATTAGAATAACCTTTTTTTTCTTCTACGCCAATGTATATAATTGCTTGTTACCTTTGTCACATAAGCATCATGAGCTTGCCAGGAAGCTATTATTTTTCCACTTTTTATGTCAAAAAGCCTGCAATGCCCATTGCTGTATCCTGCCGCTATCAACGATGAGGAAGGAATATCTTGTTCATATCCAGATGAGCAAACTGAAGATACTAAGGGTGGGAAACCAGATTCCAGAAATTCACTTCTCCAAAGATGCAACTTCTGTCCTTGATTGATGTCGATGAATCTGCACATAAAAAAATGAGAAAAAAACAACTTTTAGCCATCTGAAAATGATTAATTACCTGATAGATCCACTTCCAGTACCCACGACGAGTCTATTGTTGAACTCCAAGTAGTCCATGGTTGTAAACAAATTTCCATGAAAAGATGCATTAAGGATTCCACTAGATAACTGATTAAAATTAAGTAAATTCTCTTCTCTGTCAAGAAACCTTGTGAAGGCTGAAGGACTCTCTGAAAACGCAGAAATCAGCTTTCCAGTTTGTCCATTCCATACATGTAACGTCCCATCACAGGAAGCCACCCTTCCAGATGATCCTAAAACACATATATCATTCACAACCTGTCATGAAGCAATACTTGGTTGAAGCTAGTATTTGAAGGATGGTTATTGCTATTAAAAACAAGCATCAAAGTTTCCAAAATCGAACTTACCTCTTCATGGCCATTATAGGTTGATATGCAAGAAACCCTCGCCAATTCCCATTTCTGAATATTTCCCTTAAATCCTGGTCCAACACCAGCTGTGAATACTGTGCACTCGTCTTCACAAACAGCAATACATCTTAAAGCACCATGATGAGCACGAGTGGAATGCACAATTGATGCCTTGATCTTCCAAGGAAGCTCATCCTTAGGGGCACCAGCTCTAACAACGTCAGGCCAAGTCCAACAAGTATCAGCACTGGGGAACCAATGCCAGAGTTGCTGCATGGGGCAAGGTTTCACATATGTATCATTGTAGGGTTTTGAAGGAATATTAATGGGACCAATTTTCTCCTGTAATTGTTGCTTGGATGGAGGAAGTTTGGCGGATATATTTTCAGATGATGAGCTTTTTTTGTGAGCTTGTGTTCTAGGAGTTGCACTCTCAGCACTGGTTTGACTTGAAACACCTGCATATTCCCACTGCATAACACAAGGTAACAAAGGTCCATCGTGTTGACTAAAGGTTCCACACTATAATTTGTTATGCAGCTGACAAAAACTATCCCTCATTAAATAATGAAATGAAAATTCCCCTTATTTTCTCTTATAATCGTTCAAAAACAAATCTCTTATATTCCGACTCAGACCAAAATGATGATGAGGTATAACCACACAGAGTAAGTTTCATCAGTCCATGGGATTTTTGTTAAAACAAAATCATAAATAATACCTTCCAGTTATGATGCCTTAAAAGAAATTGCTCCAGAAGCAACCACGTGGGACAACACTGACGAAGTTTCTCTATCCCGAGTAGAGAAGCAAATTGAGGATATAAAATTAGCCTGCCAAGATTTCAGTATTGTCAGTCATACAAACTACCAATTTTTAGAACAGTAGAATTCCACAAAACAAGAAAATCATGAAGGGACTCACACCAAATCCATGTGGCTTTCAGAATGATGTTCCTCACTGACTTTCAACCGATCAACAATCAAAACCTCACCAAAAGTGGCAGAACTCATGTCAATAAAAGCTAATTCATGGAATAATTGCTTTAGTTTTGGCAAAACACGCAATAAGGTTAAGTTGGGACCTATCTGATGGCACAGTCTAAGAAGACTCCTAGCAGCATCCTGTTGGAAAGGGAATTAGAGAAAATAACATAATCTATAGAAGTGACTAGAAGACAAAAATATGACCTGAAGGACAAGTGCATCCAGATCTCTATGCATAAGAATATTGATATATGGACACTTTTCACCCTATAAAAGCACATTTGATATTCTCGTTACAGCAATCTTTCAATGTACAAAAGTAGAAACACCAGTCATACCTCTATCAGTTTCTTAATAATTGTTCCAGTTTCCAATATAGGGAGGAGGCCATCTAGTGCTCTGAGACAATCCATCAGGGTTAAAATACCCCAACTATATGCAGGTTCATGTTTATGGGTATTAAAAGTATGGAGACAAGAGTTGATGATGTTATTAATGAACGGTAAAATTTGCCTCACGACAAAATTTTCACCAAAAAGACCACCTGAAGACAGAATATGGTTTAAAGATTGTTCAACACATTTTAAGGAAAAAAAAAGTATAAGTTCTGCAACCGCGACATAGGTAACTGACCGATTCTAGTTATCACATTAAATCCTTCATCGCAGAGGCCTCTGCCAAAGGAGAGAACAAGAGGCAGTATTGTCTGCACAAATAAGTAAGCATAGCCAAATAGAATAAGGAGAGTATTGCGCCAGATTAGAGCCATGCCATAAATATTTATTTACAATTGAATAAAGTTTGTAAACCAAACCTGGTGAACAGTTACCGGAATACCAAGCTCTTCACTGGAACCAACAAGCAGAACAGAGGCAGCTGTAGCTGAGTTCTTACAGGTTGCCCCGCACAAATTTGATATTATAAGAGGATGTAGTGCCGCAAAGTATGCCTTAATACCTATTTTATTCCATGTACGTTGCATAAATGAACCTTGAAGAAGAGAGACCTTCAAGTGCGAAGAGCCAGTAGCCTAAAAAATCATTTCGAACTTGAGAAACATATGAAGAAGAAATGAATTGAAATGGGTAAAATAATAATACTAAAACCAGAATACTAACCTGCAATATTTTTTGGATAGATGGCAATAGAAGCTCCTTCACTGCTTCTATCTCCAGGCATTTCAGAAATTCAGTCAGCAATACATATGCCAATTCAGCTTCAGTATCTGAGATTGAAGCAACCAGAGGGGGCAAAAAGAAAGGAGCACAAATTGCAGCTGCAAAAGTTCCCATAGATTTTAGAGCTCCTTGCTTTGCTAGAGTTCCAGCATAATGAATACGTGACTCATCTTTTGCTAGAAGGTGAAAAGGAGCTAAAAATAGATAGGAAGAGCTTATGGATTTTGGGAAGAATGGAGAATCCAAAAGACATTTGGCCGATGGCCTCCTAGAAGAAAAAAATAGTTAGAAACGAATGAAGTGATATTAAAATCAAAGAGCTGGTTCTATCGAAAGAGGTTGAAAAGGAACTTAAAGCTTTACATTGTCCATTCTTTTTGAATGCATGCTTCAATAAAAACTTTTATAGGATACGGAAGCTCTTGCAATGAATGTGGTTTTACTCCGCTCTCCATGTATGAAACAAATGAGTTAGCATTAAAAAGTGGCTTCCCCAGTTGAATTTCAGCTAATATGCATCCAACAGCAAATATATCAATAGCAACTTTTTTGGACGACACCTTTGATGAATATGCTTGCCTCCACTGAAATAGTTCAACATGCCCAATGGAGTCATCATCCACCTGTAACTTCTCAAGCAGGTGGTCTGCTTTAATGAATGATGTGCATGCTAATTTCCCCAGCAAATCATGTTCTCGAAATGATGCACTTTCAGAAGTGACCTGGTTTTCATCTGGAATATTTTTTGAAGAGTCGCTCTCGCCAACAAAATATTTTGGAGCTAAATGGCATGACATTTCACAGAATGAAGTTGCTTCCTCATATTTACTTAAATAATCTGTTCTACATAGAGGGTTTGCTTCAAAAGAATGCATCTCACTTTGGCCATTTTTTATTTCTTGCACACACTTATCAAAAAATTGGCGTGCAGGGTGAGGTCTTGAAAAAAGTTGACGGCGCCCTGTTGACCTTGGTAATGCAGAAGCTAATGCTGGCAACATCACATTCTTAGCAGCAATAGCAGCATCACCCGACATTCTGTAGCCAAAGGTGATGTCAAACCAATGGTGTATTTGGCGTGACACTCGGTTGCTCTCTAAGGCATTCTTATGCAACTTAATAAATTCCTCTGAACTGCTTGCCCATGAAGGAAAAGCCAAATCAAGCATGCCAGGGTGTATAGACTTGAATATTTGAGGCTCACAGTAAAATTCAGGAATGCATTCATCAGGACTCCATTGATACAATCTTTGCATGTTGGACGGATACTCATTTGGCTCATACACTGAACGAACAGCTGTTTTCAGAACATGCAGAGGTAACCTCCTGGCCTTATAACTGCAGACAGCCAGTTCAGAAAGGCATTCTTCGGAGACATGATGAGGAGTTTCAGATGTTGAGTAGGTGAAATCTAACTGTTCATCACCTTTTGTCAAACGCCACTTGCTCTTGGTCAGGTCTCTCCAACCAACATCACTATTCTCATCAGGCTTCACACTAAAATCTATGACCCAAGGCATGACAGTATAAAAGGTCTGGTCACCCCATCTTCTTCCTGCTAATTTGTTTNAACACAACTTACATTCATATTGTAATAATACGAATTTATGTTGCAGTAGTAAACAAACTAATTAAACTTTTAAATATGTGAATGTACGTGAAAAATGAGAAAAATAGTAAGGATAAAAATTGCTATGTGGGAGATTCCTCTTGACCGTTGTGCATCTTGAGCTAGGTTTGTTTGTCTTGGTACGGGCCACGACATGGGCCAAAACTCCTCACATTCGGAGGTTCAATTAATATTTAAATATTTAATAATGTTAAAAACATGTGGTAAATTATGTATACATAAATATAAAAAAAAGAATAAGTAATGGGGTTTTATGTAGTTTCACATGTGTAAAAATCAAGCGACGTGGCCTGGGCCTTGGTCATTTTGAAAAGGACCGGTCACGATTAGTCGTGGTATCGTTGATGGTGAAATTGGTCCTATAGGAAATCCGATGTGGGATACTCAATGACTTGCTATTTAATGCTTAATTAAAATCTTAATAGCGATAGTTAAAACTATCAAGAAATTAATAATTATATTAACAATATCATTAAATAAACTAATAATATGAAAGCAATGGACCATTATGCCCTTTCTCTTTCACAATAAATATCTATCAAATCATATATTCAATTCTTCTAGAGATGTAATTTCCTTTCAACATCTTGGCTTATTAGGCATTTTATTGGGTTTTTTTGGTTCAACTCTTTTAAAATTGCGGTGTTGTGAGGTGTGGTGAGATGTGGTGAGGTGTGGTGAGATATGATGATCGTGAATTTTTAAGTATGTTTGGTAAAATTACGATATTATGATCGTGATTTATGTAAAAATACTAATATACCCATATATATATAAAAAAATAAATATAATTATATTATAATTAATAGAAGTAAGGGTAAATGAGTCTTTTCCAAAATCTAGATGAAGCCACAGCTAGTTTTAACAGCTGTGATGATATCGTGATTTTTTAACGATTATCACATCGCAATTAACCTTATGTTTTGTGCACATTAAAAAAATCACGATGTTTAATGAAAAGAAACTTATTGTTTATTGGCTTTAACCTGATTAAATTATTGGTTGTCGTTTTAATTATATTTCTCATTCCAATAAGTTTAATGAAAACAAGACAAATAGTTATTTTTTTAATGTGTCATCACGTAATTGTTATTTCATTTAATGCACACAACAAAAATAGAATAATAGTGCATTTCTCGCTAAAAAATCACGATTTTATCAAAGCTGTAAAACAAACAATTGTATTATTGTTATTTGCTAAATGACTAATATATTCTTATTTTTTATAATTAAAATATAAATATTCTTATGTTTTTTTATATAAATCATAATTATGATATCATAATTTTACCAAACATTTTAATAAATTCACGATAATATTTTTTTAATTTAACAATCATCGTTAACCACATCACATTTTTAAAAAATCGATCGAAACAAACCCACTTCTTTTATATTAGAGAATAATGGCATCATCAACATTACAATATATAACAATTCTAGACTTGTAGTATGATTCATTCAACTTATATATTGAATTTTCTTAATAATATTTTTTTCATTATAATTCACTTCTTTTATGTATTTGTTAAACATATATTTTCACGTCAATTAAATCTTGAATTTATATATTACAAAAATATATCGAATTTATATTACATTTTAGAAAAGTATATCGAATTTATGTGAGGATAAAAAAATACAATATATCTATTACGTTAACATTATCGAGTATATTGCAGTAAGTTTTAAAGTTAAATTACAAGTTTTACGGCAAGATTATTACATTAAGTTTTAAAGAGCATACGTGTTGGTTGTGACAAAAAAATACATATATCTATCCATTCCAATTCGACTTGAGCATAAATGTTAAAGTTAAATAATTGATTTTAACTAGTATTTTTAATGAGTGATATTTGTAATTGGTCCTCAAACTTTATAATAGTGTAAAGACGACGCTTCTAAAATTTGTAAATTGTATATAAAACATCCAAAGTTGATATAATGTGTACCGTTGACCCCCAAACTTTTAAATGTTATAAAACTATGTCCTCAAAGTTTGAAAATTGCTTGGCTGGTCTATGAACTTCCAAAACCGTTTATATTTGACCATTATACATGTTAATATTTTAAACGTCTACATAGTTTATATTTGATTCATTAACCTTGAAAAGATGTAATAGATATACATCTCCAAACTTTAAAAATTTTAAAAATAACATATAAATTATTAAAATGCTTATACGAAAAAAGACGAAAATCACTACTATTTACTCAAGTGTAATTCTTGAACGGTTTTGAAACTTATGGAGTTTCTCATGCAATTTACAAACATTGAGGACATTGTCTTTACACTAATTTAAACATTAGGGATTAATGCCGTAATTTTCTCTATTTTTAATATGATTACTTTTTTTATGGATTGATAAACACAAATACTCTAACGTATCAAATTTTATATAATTGCTCGGTATCATATTTCCATCGACAATACAGATGTTATTGTTGACAAACATATCGAGTTGTCGATGGAGGTTGTATCGTAATTGATAGACTTATGGGGGGGTCCATTGCAAATTGCAAAATATACAAGGCAGTCGAGATGGTGATTTGCTGAGTCGTGGTGCGTGTGTAGATCGACAAAGAGAATGTGTAGGCACAATACAAAGATGTCAATCCAACGGATGAGAGTAATCGACAAAATTATATTGGAAATGAAAATGACAAATCACTTTATTATTCAGACAACCTGCCTCCCTTCCCCCTCATTCATTATTATACTGTACGGCTTCAGATATCCATTATTATTATTTTGTAGGGGCCTCCCCAATTAATTCATATGGTTAATTATAAATTAATTTGTGGATCTAAGTTTTTTAATTATCAAGTTTTACAATATTATAAAAATTTCAATATAACATTATATACAAAATCTAATGTGCAGAGATGTTTTCTTCAACTATGCGCAATCCGCTGTAAATATTTTTGTAAATGCCACCTTAAATTTCAAAACCTTTCTTTAAAGATGATTTATTTTTAAAAAAATCAAATGAATTTGTATAGTTTAAAATAATTATATAATATATAAAGATAAAAATACATAAGTAGCCCCCAACTTACGAATTGTCTAAAGGATATGCTACAAACTTACGAAATTGTAAGAATGACATATAAAATCATTAATATAGTTTGTTTTTTGCCTCTGACATTCTAGAACATGGTTTTCCGTTAAGTTGAAAAACATTTTTTCGTTAATATGAGTAATTATGAAAGTACGTAAATAAGACACGTTTGAAAAATTATACAAAATTAACCCCTGATGTTCAAGCATTATGCATAAAATATAAAATAAAAACAAGATCGTTAGAGTACCAATAATAAACGGTATTAGAAATTTTAGATGTCTTATATACATTTAATTGAAATTATAGGGTTACAAATGCATATTTTTGCTCATAAAATGTATCATATTTGTAATTTCGTAACTTATAGAACATAACCTTTACATAACCCATAATTTAGGGGGCCGTAGACAAACGTCACTCAATATATTAATTTGAAATCAATCAATATATTGATATTATAGATAATATTGTGATTGTTCGATATATTTGTATTTTCGATATTATCATTAATATTAGAGTATATCGATCATTTTGTTAATATCATTTACAATCGATGCGTTACAAAAAAATATTTTAATATATGGTAGGATATTAATGTTATAGATTAAAATATAAAAGATAATGGGTTTGTTTGGGTTAGTGTTAGAAACTCAATTCAGTTAAACGCAATTTCTCAAAACGTGATTTTTAAAAACATAAGCTAAATTGCGGTGTGTTCACCATTCTTTTTCTGTGTTTTGACCACCGCTGCTAATAGCAGCTACCATCCAAACGCGATTTTGTAAAAGACTAAAATGTCATTATTAGTAATACATATTACTTAAGGTTTTCATTATATTACATGTTTTTATATCGATGTAATAATACCGATCGGTATCGCCTAGTATCATGTTACTATCAGATTCTAATTTTTCTCTAACCCTAAAAAATAATAAAATAATATTCAATGTTTTCATACCAAACGGTATATCGTCAAATTTCGGGCAATATCGATATTTTTTTTCTACAGCCCGTTACAGGATATTTGTGTCGATATTAGGGTTTTACAGGGTCCGAC
This sequence comes from Utricularia reniformis, assembly GCA_009725065.1. Lineage (NCBI taxonomy): Eukaryota > Viridiplantae > Streptophyta > Magnoliopsida > Lamiales > Lentibulariaceae > Utricularia > Utricularia reniformis. The sequence goes on along the minus strand of RWGZ01001124.1, from coordinate 126,196 downwards.
CCTAAAAAATTAATATTTTTAAAAAATAAATTAAAATAAAAGTGGATACCGCCCAATATACCGGTCGTACCGCTCATATCACTCCGGATCGGTACGGAATTTTGGACTAACATGAAAACATTGATATTATTATTTTAATTTTTTTAATGGTTAAAAAAAATAAAAAATGGTACCAGCCGACATATCAGTGTCCTAACAAATATGAAAATTTTATATTTATCTCTCGTTATCAGACTTTTCATGTTAGACCAATGTTTTCATACCGATAGGTATACCGCCGATATACTGGTGAGTATGGCGAATAACGGGTGGCACCAGTATTTCGACATGTATCGGGTTTCGTGGTCGGAACCCGGGTTTTCCGGGTCGACCATGAAAAAAATAAAATAATTTTTTTAATAAAAAAATTAAAAATTCGTACATACTGTACCGGTCCGGACTGAAACGGTAAACTGGAACGGCATGAAAACATTTGATTACACTATCTTATTTTAAGGGTAAATATATAATATTACTAAAATCACGTTCATCATACTGTTTTTTATACAAAACAAATTTTAAAATCATGTTATTGTAAATGCGTTCAACTCACCATAATTTATCTTATCACATCTCACCACACCTCACCGCACTTTCTTAACACTATATCAAACAAGCCCAATATGCATACAGACAAAAAAGAATTGAATGTAAATGGATAGTAACAATGTAACATGAAAAATGTGTGATTGGAGTACACTATCTATTCTAAGTAATGTTTGGTGGTCTTTTTTGGTGTTAGTTTAAAAGTACATCTCAAGCAATGTTTTAATATTTTTAGGTACGATAATAAAAAATAATGCAATATTAATTTAAAAATAATAATTTTGATAATGTTTTGCATACCAATCTGTTGTTATACTGATTAGAGCAAAATTCTAAAATGATATAAAGCGAATTTTACTTTTTTTCTTTATTTTTTAAGTTATATATATATATTTTTATATCTAATTCTATAATACCATATGAACTTATATTTTTATTGAGATTAAACCAAAGTGACTTTTTAAAATAATATTATTAACTATTATAAATATCTATAAATATAAAATTAAAATTTAATAATCTAATATTTGTATGTGCGTATATTATATACAAATTAAAGAATATATGAAATATAGATAATTAGGATTCGTTGGAAGATGAAACTATTGGGATATGGGCATGGAATAGACTTGTTTTGCCTAATTACCTACCGTCAATTGTATTTTTACCCAAAATACTCATTTAAACATATTTTGGGGTGTGATTTTAAAAAACGAATGTATATTTTAGTAAAAGTACATGTTTGCGGTGAATATTTTTGAAAATGAATCCGTGGAATGGGACGTGGGGAGTCCAAAACCCACAACCAAACAAAAAACACACCAACTACTTTCTCGAAACCCGTTTACAAACGAATGAGCGCTGTTTAAACTTTGGATTCCTTCACCTCAATATAAGCATTTTCATTTTTCATCCAATTATTAGTTTTTAAAAAATAATAAAAAATTGTAACGTAATTTTATGCATAATAGTAAGTGTTATGGTCCCTTTTTAAGGGGTGCCATCAGTCGTCCGGTTCGTTCAACAAACGAACTCAGTTTTGATTTGTTTTAAATGTGGAAGACGATCAAAAGCTGAAAATAAATAAGTGCACGGCGATGTATAGTGGAAACCCCATGAATTGGGGTGAAAATCACTCGACTAAGAGCAGATGATGCTCTTAGTCTGTTCACTAATGAAACAACTCATAGTCAATACAAAAGAGGCTAATGAAAATGACAATGAAAAGAAAGCGGTAAGAATTCTGGCAGAGTAACGACCTGTTCTTCCGCGTCCAAAGGATCCTGCTATTTCCGTCGTCTTCCCCTGTATTTATAGAGTTCATAGCGTGTGTAAATCACGCTCCGTAACCACCTCTGATAGGTTTGTTAGAGGTTGTTATCGCGGGATGTAAAACGAGGTTGGGACCGAGGCGTGGTCTGCGTGATCGGGCCCGAAGCGTGGTAAACGTGGGAAGGGCCGAAGCGTGGTAAACGTGAGTTGTAACCGTTCTGTAACCGCTCGGACCGAACCCAGGTGCCAGTTGGCAGAAAACACTTTATTTCGTTAAGGTTAGTTTTGGTCCTCTAGTCGAACATCGGGCCGCTCTTCCTTAGAGGTGTAAATAGGCTGTAGGAATTCATTTTCGCTATTTGAATTGGCCCGACCGTTGCTGGGTCTTACCCATCACAAGATACCCGGTCCTACAGTTCTCATCAGTAAGTACTAGCCATGTTTTTATTACGTCAAATAATGTGCAATATCATTTTTTTAGTATCGACTGATAACAAATATTAAAGTTGGTTTTTGGATTTTCTAGGATATGACGCTAAAAATATAATTAATGAATATTTTTTAAAAAATAAAATAAAATTTAATAATGACAATTTCAATACGAAACTCTGGACACATATGAGTAATAGTAGGATTAGTTATCAATGTGAATTTTATGTTTATAGAATAACTAAAATTGCAAGAAGTGATATATAGGATTATATAATAAAATAAACAATATTGTACAAATTTGAAGTTTATTGGTTCACTATAATGAGTTTTTTTTGGTGCGACGTGCAAATTTGGTACTCGTAGTTTCATATTTTGGCAATTTTGGTCCTCCTATTTTGACAATTGTGACAGATTAAGTCCTTTAACTTTATTTATGACAAAATTAGTCCACATACTTTGCCACATTTGGTAAATTAGGTCATCCAAATTTTATGTATATGACAAATTTGATCCATAAAGTTTGCAATTTTCATTTTTATATAATACGGAGATTAATTTTGCCACTCCGATCAAACTACAGGGTCCGGTTTTGTTCGATTTCATTTGGATAACTAAATATAAAATTTGAGGACCGATTTTATCAAATGTTCCAAAATAGGAAGACCGATTTTGCCAAATGTCCAAAATTCGAGGACTGAAAATGCTATAATAAATTCGGATGACTAAATTTGCCAAAATGATCAAACTATGAGGACCAAAGACGCCATTTTCTCATTTCTTTTGTTTGTTTCTTAAAATATAATTTTTGTAAATTTGTATCATAATTACGATTTATGTAAAAATATAAATAAACTATTATATATAGAAAAATGTGAAAGAAATATATTTAATTATTAAAAATAAGGGTAAAGTAATTATATTTCAAATATTTGTAATAGCGGTTATGAAATTAGGATTTTTAGTGATAAGATCTTAATTTTGATTTTATTTATGTAAATTTTAAAAAATCTAGTGATTTGATTAAAACAAAGATAATATGTTTGCACTTTGCAGGCCATGTGATTTTGAGGGTATTTTTGACATTTATGGAGATAGCACCACACGCATTAAAGAGAAGGAGTGAGATTTTTAGAAGAATGCGTCTTTAATAATTATTTAATGATCCCAACCTCGAAATCCACGCGGTCTACGTGGCACGGGCCCCCATAACGCCCACACGACCTTCGTTTAGAGTCTAAAGTCTAAACTAATATTTATTCTAAAAAATAATTTTATTAAGCTTATAGATACTTGAAATTATAACTCAACGAATATACAATTAATCGTAATATTTATCAAATCTTGCAATTAATCTGCAATTGCATCACTAATAAAGAAACATTTCTTAGGGTTATATTGCTGGTGATTAAATATGTATGCGAACAATCTCGATAGATTAAGTAGAACCCGAGAATTAAAGCAAAGAGAAAACAACGACACAAGAAATTAACGTGGAAACCCGGAAAGGGAAAAAACCACGTGACCAGCGGAAACGGTCAAATTCACTATCACTTGAGAAGATTACAACACATACACACGAAGAGGAAAACTCGGAATATAAGAGTATTGAAATACATAACAATGAACCCTAAGACTCCCTTTATATAGATGAGGTGGTTGACATATTAAGGTAACAAATAAATATTTCTAATATTTGATCATATTTCCATATATGATTATTCATAATCAAATCATATATATGCGTCTATATATACTGATTTAATATAATATTATTTCCTTCAATATCTCTTTCCATAACTGCTTATATCTTTGACTAATGAGCCCCATCATATCTCAGTTCGGTCCTCAACCGATTGCCTCCATCTCATATCTTCGGGTCACGTGTCATCGGTCCTCTACCGATTGCTTCGGTCCTCTTTATTACATTCGGTATTGCGTACTTCGGTCCTCGACCGATCGGTACCAATACCGACAATCTCGTCTTCCATGTGTGCCCCGATCGACCACATTGCCGATCGTCATCCAAGTGTCACCGATCGATACCAATACCGATCTCCACACTTAACATATATAGTATAACGATACAAAATAATGATACAAAATTTTCAAAAAAACAATAATAAATTAAAAAAAACAACAATGATATTATTTTATGTGAATTTCTAAAATATTATAGTATTTACACAAATGAAGAACCATATGAATTGTAAATCAATGTATTTATAATAGTCGGTATACCAATGATATAACATATCATATGTAAAATTAATGGGTTTTTTTTCGATAATGCATGATATTTGGTTTATGATTCATATTCCATCCTATAAAATATTTATATAATATTAATAATTTTGGTACTGAAGAATATATCTACCATATTTATCATATCGGTTTAGAATAAGTATGAGTAAGAAAACATTCTTGTAATGCAACAAATATGACCAAACATATTTTTATTTTTATTAAACTTTTTTGTAGGGATTCAAATATAACTAGACTATTTAAAAATTATATGTATAATTATAAGTTGAATAAAATATATATTATTATTGTGAACAATATCCACGTGGAAACTAATTCAATTAAAAAATGGGATATAGCCATGGCCAAGAGTACAAGACCATCATGCCCCTTCCTTCATTGATTTTTTAAAACACCCGCGGTTTCTCTCTCTCTTACTCTGTCTCCTCTCCCACTCTTCTTTCTCTTTCTCTGTTTCTGCAGGATTCCCGTATCAATCTCTGTGTCTTCAAATATCTCCTTGTTGCGCTGCGCTATTTTCAGTCTGTTTTCACTTCGTAAACTTGCAGGAAGTTTTTGCTTTCTATATCTCTCTGTAATGTGGCAGTTTGCAGTATGAGTAAATTTCCTTTCGCCGGAGCTGAAAAATAAGCCTGCAACAAAAGCGTGGATCCTTTCTATATCTCCGGCTGACGACTGCGTTATATTTTTTTTCGCGTTTCTAGATCTCGGTTATTTTCAGATATTCCGATCTGATTCTTCTCCTTCCTGTTAGCGATTTTGTAATTCCGCGTAAATCGGAGAAAGGTAATCGGATTTTGGAAATCCTAGGGTTTCATTTTAATGTCGTGTGTGTTTTTCGAATTCGATCTCATGATTGTTTATCTTCTTGCTGGAATTAGAGGAAATGGAGGTAGCTCTACGGCGGAAGTCGGCGGATTCTACCTGGATTCAAGGTTACGATACGGTTTTCTTTCAACGTCTTTTTTTAACGGAATTTTCTCTTTCCATGCCCACGCTTTCTACACACCTTCAACTTTTGGTATGTGATTTTGTTTTTTCTACAAAAGTATTAGACAATCACAATATGCATAGGGAGTATTTATCACAATGAACACCTTTTTATACTTTAATTGTACTTTTCATTATAATCTATTATTACATTAAAAGTATATTTTATTATTTAAATAAATATTAATGGGTTGGCGAACATTGTTATAATTTATTAATCTCATTTGGAGCATTGTTTTTTACATGTGTTATTAGGATGAATAAGTCAAATATATTACTACATGATCAGTATTTTATTGTAATTGTTTAATTCATTTTTTATTATAACTATTCGATCAATTTAACTGTAAACCGGCTAAAAATCTGGTGTGGTTATTTGTAAATTGTAAAAAAATTAGGAAAGCCCTCCTAAAATTGGGTGAATCGTTAAAAAACTTATTGAATCGGTCAATGTTATTATTATTTTTATTATTCTTAACTTTAATATATAAATTTATATTTGATTCGGTTTAATTTTGGATTAAATATTTAAATATTAAACTTCTAATTTTAACAACATTGATTATATGTTAGTTCAATCATCAATGTACTAAACAAATCAAGATCAGTGTTTACATACCGGACGGTATAACGCCGGTATACCGTCTGATACGTCAAATTTCGCTCGGTACCGGTATTTTTTTTCGTACCGCCCGGTACCGGGTATTCGGGTCGATTGCGGGTTTTTTCGGGTCTAATCCTAAAATACTAATTAAATATTAATATTTTTAAAGATAAAATAAAATAAAAATTGGTACCGCTCGTACCGCTCATACCAGTCGGACTGGTACGTAATTCTGGACTGGTATGAAAACATTGAACAAGATACGGCATGAGTGATGGGCCAATCTTAATTTTGGGCTTGTTTGATTTAAGAGGTGCCCAATTATATATAATACTTTAAATAAGATGAAAAATGGTGTTCTCTTTAATTTTGTCTTATGCTGGATTGATAATCGATTCTTCCAAATTTTGACTGCAATTTGCAAGCGAATTTCGATTTCAGTTTTGTATTTTTGTGCAGGCGCTCATCAGAATCAGAAGCAGAATAATTTCGCTGGATTTTTTCGGGGTCGTTGCTTTGATTATGATGGAAGCACGGGCGAAGCAAAGGTTCTTTTTTAAAGATATAAATTGGCTTTTACATTTTGATCTTATTTATGTAGACGTATGCGCTTTGCCTTTAAGCAGGTATTGGGATGTAATTCGACAAAATCATTCGTTGAAAAGTTGCATCCAGAAATTGAATCTGTGGAAGTTTCTCGGAGTGTTATATCAAGATTAAAGAATCTCGAAGCACTGCCTTTTTTTTGGAATGTACGCCGGGAACGGAAGAGGGTACTTGACAGCGATAAGTGCAGCAATTTCCCAATTATACATGGATCTAACAGAGCAACCAATGACGGAGAATGCCTATGTAGAATCTCTATTTGCCCACGAGAATCCGATCTTGTGTCTGAAGACTTGGAGGCATCTGGAAGCAGGGTTTCTTCGAACTGGGGAGATAGTTCCTTGATCACTAAACCTGGGCTTCCTAATCTTGAGACGCATGCATATGCTGAGCATCTTTTTTATGATGAAATCTCAGTGGACTCTCCCAAATCTTTGCTTGATGACCATTTTTCTGATATTAAAGTTGATCCTGTCAGTACCAGACCAGTTTTGAAACCGTGCAAGTATGGAGTGAACAATGATGCTTCTTCCCTTCTTCCTGTGCGTAAAGACCGCTTGTTACTCGAACCAAGCTATTGCCCTCTAGAAATTATTTCTCACAGATCAGACGAAAGTCAACTACAAAAGAATCATGTGGAAAGTACACTTCCGACAGGTATTCTGGTTCTCAAGCCTAATATTCGGAGAGATCAAGCTGTTGAAGGTGAGGGAGAAATGTTATTTAGAAAGAAACACTCATTCTATGATGAGGGATTTCGGAAGCCTGTATCTCATGAAGCCAGAGAGATAGCCAGGGGTATCACAAGGCGAATGAGAGATGCACCTAATGAATTTGATGCAAAGTCAACCTTTTTCAAGAGATATTCACGCTGTCAAAATTTGTACACTGCTTACTATGGTGACTTTGGATTTGAATCTGATATGCTAAAGCTACCGCTGGGCTATGATAATTGGAGATCTTCTTCTACTGCCTTTAATGCTCATAGTAAGTTTGGAGTTCAGTCCCAGGGGTACAAGTTGCCATCGACAGTTCATAAGAGGCATAGACACTCAATCTTCAATTCATCCGATTCTCAGGGCGGTGAATTTGGACGTGAGCGTGAGATGTTCAGATGTAATAAATGGTGTAGACATCCCTCATGTAGCTCAGCTGAATGGTCTGCTAATATGATAAATAAAAGGGTATTGGAGAGGTGGACTGTGACAGATCGATTTCGTGAGCTCGAATTTCGTGATTTTGGTAACACTCTTGCCATGCCTAGTGGAGAAGCTAGCTTGAAAAAATTAAAGTCAAAATCAAATATTGATTTAACTCCTGAAAGTCGATTGCGAGGCTACAATCGAAGTGTTGTGCAAGATGCTTTATTCATGAACAGCTGTGATAGTTGGAAGGTTAATAATCACAGAGCTCTATCCAGATCAAGGTCATTCCCTCTTTCTGGGAGTCGGAGGAGTAAAAGAAAAGGATTGCAAGACAATGCTCTCTCTAGAAATAAGCATATTATCCTTTGTAAGGTTCAGCACAGTGGTAGAAATAGACATGTGAAGGAAATTAAAGAAAAGCATGCACTCCCATATTATTCAAGCATATCACGATCCGGGACGTATAGCCACTTTAATGTCGTATCTGCACAGTTTGAGCTCAAAATGGAAGCCCGTATTAAGGATTTCTGTCGCCAGCCTTACATGCCTGTAAGCAATGTCACAGCTTTAAATCCACTGACCAGTGAAAAGAATACAAAAAATAGATGCAACTCGTCTTCGAAAGTTTCAGTTCGGCATGCTACACAATCTTCTTATTCAGATCAGGTTTGAATTTTCACTTATTAATCATACTCCATGTTTACTGCTTAGTTGTTCTACCTTCATTGCATCCTACTAGTTGAACTCATCTAATTTTCAGTTTGATTTGTTATTGACATGAGCTAAATAGGCTGCTCTTTTAAAAAATATGGCTCCGTAACTTTATTTGAAATGTGTATGTTCATATCAACTGCATCATTTATGTTGTTATACCCGCTTGCTGCTTATTTTCTGGCACTTTCTAAAAATACTATCTATAAAATTCTGTCCTATGATGCAGTATCATGAAGCTGACAAAACTTCATCAGACACTTGTAATGGTAATGATAATTCCAATATAAACTTGAGTTCTGATGCCCGTTTCACTGAAAGTAAACCATCAAAAGTAGAGAAAATTGATGCTCTCGCTACGGAAATGAATGGTACGATTCGTTGCACCACGGTTAATTTTTATTTAAGTCCCTTTGAGTTTTTCCTTATTTGATATTTTAAGTTTTTCAACAGCTAAATTACTGCTTTTGTCATCTGAATAGAATTACAAGAAAAACCGAGGTTTATCGACGTTCAAAGTCTTCAGTGTCCAAACGCATCTTGCTCTTTCCCTACAAATGTAAACTTATTGCAAGTATCCAAAGATCTCACACCAGATGTTGATAGTTGGGAATATTCATATGCTCTTAAAGTCTTGGCTCAATGTGGTGTTGATAAATCTGGCTTAGATAAAATCTGTACACTTTGGCATACGCCGGATCCCCGTCTTAATCCATCTCCCTCTATTAAGATCGAGAAGAAATACAATGACGGGTCGACAAGGTTAAGATCAGAAAGGCTATTATTACTTGACAGAATAAATTCCGCAATCATGAATCGTTTTCGGCAACAAGTCTATATTTATCCTTGGGTTAAGCCAAGAATTGCAGGTGTTTATTTACATAAAGAGGAGAATTCCTTAGCAAAACTCTTCAGAAAAGAATCCACAGGTGGTTGGTTACCTGATCGATTACGATTCGATCCCGATACGGTATGGGGAGATTCCGATCGGGCAATCGACATTATAGGTAACGAGATCGAATATTTGTTGATAGATGACTTGTTGGCTGAGTTTATTCATGACTAAAATGTTGGTTGTGTGTAGAATAAATTTGAAATTTAGTTTGGTGTTAAGATTGTGTTGTTTTCTCAAGGTGAATAGAATCAACTCATGAGTGTTATGTGTGTTTAAATTTCGTCTAGATTTCGGAATGTTTTTGGTCGGGATCGAAATACAATTTACAAATTTGTGGATTGGGGTTATGTCAATCAAGTTTTTGTATTATATTATTCTAAAATCTTAAGTTAAGTACATAATATATGTTGAATATTAAAATCAAAGAAAAATGATTAATTCTTGTATCTTCAATTGAAATTTATATTTTTTTATGATCAAATTTTGAGGAAATTCCATTGTTTTCCTAAAATTCTTTTTTTTTTAGGTAAAATATGAAATTCAAATTTTGATTTTAAGGAGATTAATGTCAGATTTATGATTCTCTAATGAATTAGCATAACGATGATTGGTTGCATCGATGTAGATTTATTGACACGTCGATGCGAATACGATATCATGATAAAAGTAGATATAGTATGTTCAGATATATGTAAAATACAAATATATAATATATATACTTTTTGTTCATTACAAATAATAAATTCATAGAATATAAGCCATTAAAACCCTAACTATGACATTTTACAATAAAAAAATGTTGATATTATAAATAAAATCATAGGAATCTCATACATTATAAATTGAAAAATATATTACGTATCAAAATTGAATAGTATAGAACTCTTTATTTTAGATCATTATAATATCTCATTTTTAATCTATAAGGACCTATTAGATAATTATTATTACAAGATATTTAAGTAATAATGAGTAATTTAAATATAGAGAAAATTATATCATTGACCTATAATGTTTAAAATAGTGTAAAGACGATTTTCCAAAAATTTGTAAATTGCATGAGAAGTTCCCGAAGTTTCAAAACCATTTATGAATGACCCTCGAGTGAATAGTAGTAGTTTTCGTCTTTTTCGTATAAGTGGTTTTGATAATTTATGTATTATTTTTAAAATTTTCAAAGTTTGAAGACATAGTCATTACATATTTTCAAGGTTAATTGGTCAAATACAAAATATAGAGACATTTAAAATATTAACGAATATAAGGGTCAAATATAAATAGTGTTTGAAAGTTCGGAGTTCAACCATACAATTCTTAAACTTTGAGAGCATTGTGTTTACAACATTTAAAAATTGAAAGACCAACGATGTACATTATATCAATTTCAGGAACTTTATATGCAATTTACAAATTTTAAGAATATCACATTTACACTATTATAAAGTTTGAGAGGCTAGTTATAAACATCACTCATATAATATATATATATTTTTTGCAAAAGAAAATGATGAAGAGTTATGGTAATCGATAAAATCAACCCTAATTCCCAAATCTCTCGATCTCATTCATCGTCTCTCCTAACGTTTTCTCAACCCTCCGATCTTGCTCGCGTCTAAATACAAATTTCTACTAAGGTTTGCAACCTACTTTCTCACGTGATCTTTTACGTCTCGGATATATGTGAATCTATGTTGTGTTCGTGTTGATTGGTCGTCCATTTAAATTATGATATTTTGAATATTAAATTCAAAGAAAATATGAATAAAAATATACATTGAATATTGAAAATTATATCATGTATGAAAATTGAATAGTATAGAACTCTTTATTTTATTCATTTATATGAACCATGAAAACCTTTTAGAAATTATAATTAAAATATTTTTAAATAATAATTATGAATTAATAAAACCATCCATTTTTTTAGGAAAATATGGTCATAAGAATTATGCTAATTGTTAATTTTACAGAATTTAAATGAAATAATATAAAAGAAAGGGTGACGTTTGCCGGTGACCCTCCAACTTTCGGGTGGTGTAAAGGACATACCCCCCAAGTTACGAAATTGCAAATATGACACCTCAAGTTAACAAAAATATGCAAATATGACACATCAAATTAATAAAAATATGCACATCTGACCCTCCAATTTTAATTAAATGTATGTACGACACCTCAAGTAAACAATACCGTTTAATATTGATCATCTACGATATTGTTATTGTTTTACGTCTCGATGCACATTTCTCGAACTTGAAGTATCAATTTTGTATAATTTTTCGTATAAAAAACTTATTTGCATAATTTGTAAACATTGAGAACGAATACTGCCAACGAAAAATGTTTGCAAACTTAACGGAAAATCATGTGCTAAATACCAGAGGTAAAAAACAAACGGTTTGATAACTTGAGGGGTTATTCTTGCAATTTCATAAGTTGGAGGGCATAGCCTTTACACAACTCGTAAATTGGGGGCTATTTATGCAATTTTCTCATAAAAGAAAATCAAATTACGGTTTTAAAAAATTCAAAAAGTAATCCAAACAAATAAAAATAAATATTGAGATTGGTTCTGGTTAATAAACATAATTAACCTGTATTTTGTAGTGTAGAAAATATCAAATGGCTACACAGAGCGGTGGGAGAATCGAAGGATCGGCGAAATCGACGGTAGCAGATCAAATCTCTCAATCTGTTCAATCCACTTCCAGTCTACTTCGCTATATAGTGGGCTCATCCCCATCTGATGTAAGCTTTCGTTTTTCGCCAACAATTTTGATGCTTTATTTTTATTGTCAGAATTTATTGTGGTTATAACTCGGTTCATTGTTCAGTGATTCCTCTTGGATTCAATTTTATTTGATATCGTGTACTGTGTGTTATTCTTGATGGTTTGATGAAAAGTTATTTAAATCTTGACTTTGAAGATTTTTGTGAACAATTTGGTTTATGTTTCTGAATCCTAGTAATTTGCATCTATTCAAAGTTTATGTTTGTCATTTTTCAGTTAAGTAATTTCTTGCTGTCAGTTAATACATTGGGTTTGAATTCATTCATTTAATTTAATTTCGTTTCGTTTCGTTAAAAGTGTTAACTTAGCACATTGCGTTTGTTGTTGAGATATCAAATTGTTCCACATTGGATTTGGGATGAAATTTGGATTGGCTTATAAGAGGGAAAGAGTATCGTATTAAATGATTTGTTCAAGTCTTTTACAGTGTGATCTCATCTCCGCTTGCACACTTCCGTCATAATTACTGTTACAATTTATAATTCCAACATGTTATCGGAGTTGATTCGATTAAAATCTTGATTATCAATACCGGGAAAGTCCGGTTCATTTAAATTCGCAAGTCCAAATTTGTCAAATATTTGACCTTGAGGGGTGTCTTGAAATATAAATTGTTCCACATTGGATTTGGGATGAAATTTGGATTGGCTTATAAGAGGGAAAGGGTACCGTATTAAATGATTTGTTCAAGTCTTTTACAGTGTGGTCTCCTCCTCGCTTGCACACTCCCGTCATAATTACTATTACAATTTATAATTCCAACATGTTATCGGAGTTGATTCGATTAAAATCTTGATTATCAATACCGGGAAAGTCCGGTTCATTTAAATTCACAAGTCCTAATTTGTCAGATATTTTGACTTGAGGGGTGTATTGAAATATCAAATTGTCCCGATATGAGATGAAATTTGGATTTGTTTATAAGAGAGAATATATACAATAGTAAATGATTTGTTCAAGTCTTTTACGGTGTGGTCTTCCTCTGTTATACTTTACATCTGTTTCTTTCTTTTGAATTATTCATTTTTGCAGGCTCAACTAAGTAAGCTCCCTAGAAATCTCCTTTCAATGAGCTCCACGATAAAGAATACACAAATGGTACGTATGCATCTACGTACATACGTATATTTTAATGTTTCGTCTATCCCGACTTTCACATTACATACTCATTTAAAATTGGATTCTATCTTTTTGTATGATGCAGGTCTTGGAACAGTTGCCTCAAGCAATTTCATCACTTGATACTCAAGTTGATAGAGGATTAACAAGGTCAGATCTTCAATCTTCATTTTTATTACTTGTTCAAAATTCGAAAAAAATTATTATTCGTTGCCTTTATTTTCGATATGGGAATGAGAGGATGAGAAATAGTTGTGTTGGAATATTGATAGTTTTGCGATGTATATAATCCCGAATAAGATGTTTTGTGTGTTTATTCGCCAAAAATTAAAAGGATTTAGCTTGTCTATGGGATATACTAAATCTATGTCATCTATTTAGTATATATTGATAGTTTTACGATGTCGATAATCCCGAATAAGATATTTTGTGCATTTATTCGACAACAATTAAAACGATGTAGCTTGTCATGGGATATACGAAATGTATGCCATCTATATATTGATAGTTTTGCGATGTAGATAATCCCGAATAAGATGTTTCGTGTGTTTATTCATCAACATTTAAAAGGATGTAGCTTTTGGGATATACTAAATCTATGGCATATATATATATTGATAGTTTTGCGATATAGATAATCCCGAATAAGATATTTTGTGCTTTTATTCGACAACAATTAAAACGATGTAGCTTGTCATGGGATATATGAAATGTATGCCATCTATATATTGCTAGTTTTGCGATGTAGATAATCCCGAATAAGATTTTTCGTGTGTTTATTCGTCAACATTTAAAAGGATGTAGCTTTTCATGGAATACGAAATCTATGTCATTTATATATTGCTAGTTTTGCGATGTAGATAATCCCGAATAAGATTTTTCGTGTGTTTATTCGTCAACATTTAAAAGGATGTAGCTTTTGGGATATACTAAATCTATGGCATATTATATATTGATAGTTTTGCTATGTAGATAATCCCGAATAAGATATTTTGTGCATTTATTCGACAACAATTAAAACGATGTAGCTTGTCATGGGAATACGAAATGTATGCCATCTATATATTGATAGTTTTACGATGTAGATAATCCGGAATAAGATGTTTGGTTCGTTTATTCGTCAACAATTAAAAGGATGTAGCTTTTCATGGAATACGAAATCTATGTCATTTATGTATTGATAGTTTTACGATGTAGATAATCCGGAATAAGATGTTTTGTTCGTTTATTCGTCAACAATTAAAAGGATGTAGCTTTTCATGGAATACGAAATCTATGTCATTTATGTATTGATAGTTTTACGATGTAGATAATCCGGAATAAGATGTTTTGTTCGTTTATTCGTCAACAATTAAAAGGATGTAGCTTTTCATGGAATACGATATCTATGTCATTTATGTATTGATAGTTTTACGATGTAGATAATCCAGAATAAGATGTTTTGTTCGTTTATTCGTCAACAATTAAAAGGATGTAGCTTTTCATGGAATACGAAATCTATGTCATTTATGTATTGATAGTTTTACGATGTAGATAATCCGGAATAAGATGTTTTGTTCGTTTATTCGTCAACAATTAAAAGGATGTAGCTTTTCATGGAATACGATATCTATGTCATTTATGTATTGATAGTTTTACGATGTAGATAATCCGGAATAAGATGTTTTGTTCGTTTATTCGTCAACAATTAAAAGGATGTAGCTTTTCATGGAATACGAAATCTATGTCATTTATGTATTGATAGTTTTACGATGTAGATAATCCGGAATAAGATGTTTTGTTCGTTTATTCGTCAACAATTAAAAGGATGTAGCTTTTCATGGAATACGAAATCTATGTCATTTATCTACTGATAGTTTTGCGATGTAGATATTCCCGAATAAGATGTTTCGTGTGTTTATTCGTCAACATTTAAAAGGATGTAGCTTTTGGGATATACTAAATCTATGGCATATATATATATTGATAGTTTTGCGACGTAGATAATCCGGAATAAGATGTTTTGTTCGTTTATTCGTCAACAATTAAAAGGATGTAGCTTTTCATGGAATACGAAATCTATGTCATTTATATATTGATAGTTTTGCGATGTAGATAATCCCGAATAAGATGATGGTATTCGTCTTTTTCACGGGGTATATTTTTGCAGCTTGCCTCGTTTGGATACGGTAATCCAGTTGCTTTCGAATGTGCAAAACTCTCAGCTCAAGTCGCTCTCTAAATCCCAGCTTCCCTAAAAGGTATAGTAAGCGTTTCTCTGCTCTTATAATTAATTTTTTTGTAATATTAATGTAAGTTTTTTTATAATTTTTCTTTCCCCCTAACACTTATAATTTATAATTTTATTTTTTTGTATTTAAATATTTTATTAATGTTTAAAAATAAAAATTTTATGTAGTATCGATTCTAACTGATATTATCAAGATGATCAGGGTATACCTTAATATTACTACGATATCGATATCGAAAATAGCCATATTATTGATAAAATTATGTTGAAACTAATAATTCATAGTTTATTAAATTATGATATAATAATGCGCTACATTTTTAATCGGAACCAAACTCATATACAATCATACATTAGATGTCAAACTAAAAAATATAGTAAATGGGCCAATGAATGGAAGATGTAAATGGGCTTCGAAGTAGAGTTCAGCCCATTATATTTGGATTGGGCGCGACGTCGTTTCGTAAAACGTACGCTGTTTTACCCAGCCACCCGTCAATATCCAGAGCAAAGATATTTATGCGGTGGCAGAAAAACCAACGGTGTCGATAAACTCAACCCTAAATTCCCAAATCTCTCGATCTCAGTCGTCGTCTCTCCTGAAGGTTTCTCAACCCTTCGATCTTGCTCGCGCCTAAATACAAATTTCTACTCAGGTTTGCTGTATACTTTCTCGCTCAATCTTTTACGTTTCGGAGATCTATGAATCTGTGTTGTTTTCGTGTTATTTCATCGTCACTTTGGATTGCAGGTTTAGTTTTCTTCATTTAAATTAATGGCTGAGTTTCATGGAGGTCCGGGTAGTCCCGCCGGTGGAGGGAATGATAGTGGTGGCGATCTAAGCCCACGTGGCGTTCGCGAACAGGATAGGTTTTTGCCCATCGCTAATATTAGCCGTATCATGAAGAAGGCGCTTCCGATGAATGGAAAAATTGCTAAAGATGCCAAGGAAACTGTCCAAGAGTGTGTTTCCGAGTTTATTAGCTTCATCACGAGCGAGTATGTCTTTCTTTTTTTCTTTCAATTCAATCTTTTTTAGTGGGTTTCCCGTTTCTTCGTTCAATGAAATCCCTACATACAATTTTGTGTGCATATCTGAATCTGAAGGTTTTATGGTTTGGTAAAAATTGAAGGGCTAGTGATAAATGTCAAAGGGAGAAAAGAAAGACAATCAATGGTGATGATTTACTATGGGCTATGGCAACTCTAGGGTTCGAAGATTACATTGATCCACTTAAAGTGTACCTTTCTCGTTACAGAGAGGTAATTACTATTTTTTACTCATTCCTCTTTTATATTAGAGTATTTGTCTCAGTACTTCAAAGCCTTTTGAAATTATGACTTACCCATTTTTGTGTTTTTCGTGTTGTTCGGGCTTGATCTCATTCTACATTTCGTTCCTATGGCAGATTGAGGTACGAATAACACAACATATGATTTATTTTGTATTTTCTGAATACAGTTTGGTTCGATCCATTTGCATTATTCCTTTTACAGGGTGACTCTAAGGGAGGATCAGCAAAGGGACTCGATGGATCTGCGAGAAAGGATGGAGTTCAAGCTGGACCAAGTTCTCAGGTACATCTTATGTTCATTTTTGCTTTGAATATTCGTTTTTTTCCAGCTTCACTACATACATTATCCAATCGCGTATCATCATAATAACTTTTATACCACAGCTCGTTCAACAAGGCTCCTTTTCACAGGGCATGAATTACGCAAACTCGCAGGTATGTAAATCCGTCTTTGATGTAAGTAACATTGTTTAGCTGTTTGCTCTTATTATCCGGGAAAGAATGGTTCATTCGATGTTGTAAACCAATTGTACTGGGGTTCTGCCTCAGTGTTTTCTTTTCCCCGAAACGCATTTCGTTCGCTTCTAGAGATGCTCGTTTTATGATTTAAACGTTGTATGATGATCTTGTTTTCTTCTCTCGAAATCGCATTTCGTTTGCTTCTAGATATGCTCGTTTTATGATTTAAACGTTGTATGATGATCTTGTTTTCTTCTCTCGGAATCACATTTCGTTCGCTTCTAGAGATGCTCGTTTTATGATATAAACTTTGTTTGATGATCTTGTTTTCTTCTCTCGGAATCGCTTTTCGTTCGCTTCTAGATATGCTCGTTTTATGATTTAAACGTTGCATGATGATCTTGTTTTCTTCTCTCGGAATCACATTTCGTTCGCTTCTAGAGATGTTCGTTTTATGATATAAATTTTGTTTGATGATCTTGTTTTCTTCTCTTGGAAACACATTTTGTTCGCTTCTAGATATTCTCGTTTTCGATATAAACTTTGTTTGATGATCATGTTTTATTTTCTCGGTAACGCATTTCTATCGCTTCTAGAGATGCTCGTTTTATGATATAAACTTTGTTTGATAATCTTGTTTTCTTTACTCGGAATCGCATTTCCTTTGCTTCTAGAGATGCTCGTTTTATGATTGAAACTTTGTTTGATAATCTCAGAGTCGTTCTTCGCACATGATGGTTCCGATTATACCGGGAATGGACTGAAATTTGTTAATCTCCAGCCTTATAACAAGCTTGTTGAAGTAAAGTGATAAGTGTGTCTCATGATGCTATTTCAGGTCGTGTATATGTTTTACTGCACATGTTTCATTTACCTTAAACTTAATTTGGCACTTTTTTTATCAATATCACATATTTTAGGGCTTATTTTGTTTAGTTTTTTTAATATTAATCTGATGGTTTTTTTAAAAAAATACATGTAAACCATAAATTATAGAAATTGACTCATAGTTTACATTAAATCAAAATTTAAATGTGAGATATTAAGGTATTAACCAAGGTTTTTATATCCACGGATATTTTTATATTGGTTTTTTAAAAATAATTGTAAATAAAAAAAGAAAACTATAAAATATACAATGATTGTATTATTCTTTAAATATTTGTATGTATAAGATTGTTGCTTAGTATTGAAATTATAGAATAATAGTTATTATTCTATTATTGTAAACCCTAATTATATATTGTAATATAATTATTTTACCTAACCACTAATACTAGTTGTAGCACGTATGTATTATTTAATATTTACGGAACACTAATAGTTTAATATTTTGTTTAAAAAGCAAAATTGAATAATTTAAAAATTGATTTTTTATAATTATACATAAATGAATTTAGGTTGCACCGGTGTGGGATGCAAGGTGAATGAAGGTTACAAGGGTGTGGGGTGCGTAAAATTTTACGAATTCAATTAAGGGTACGTTAATTTAAATTAATTAAAATATATATTAAATTATCCGGTAAACGCAATTTCCGGTGATACATGTGTATATGTGATCTACAAATATCGTCAAAACTAAAACATTTACATCATATTTAAAACTATGCAAAACTTCATAGAATACGATACACGAATATCAAAAGGCAACATTCGAGTAAGATCATTTTTTCTGTATTTAATAGATAAAAAGAATGTCCGTATAACCCAATACATAAGATAATTCATCAAACTAATTACTCATGATATCTCATATTCGATATGAGATACACATTCTCAACAAAAAACGACTAAAACACCATATGTTAAAATTTCAATGAGAAAATGACAAACCTCTACACTTGATAACTTCAAGTCATTTATATCATTATTACATAATGCTGAATATTCCGGTTTGAGTTTTTGCTTCACCGAATAAATTACATAACCCCACGTAGAAACTAAATCGATAATGAACACGTTAACTTCAGTTAACGAGTGAAATATCCTAAAATAACAGTACTAGAAATCATCCAAAAAATCCGATAGGATTATAAAAAAAAATTAACGCAACCGGTAGGATTCGCGTACCCCACACCGAGTACGCTGGGGTGCTTTGCAAGACACGCAACCATATGAATCGTGCAATACAGAAATAAATAAATTCAATTAGTGTTGGTCACTGAAAAATTTGACCCAAACAAATGAAACCCAAATTGGACATATATTTTTAAATACATCGGTCTCGGTTGAAATTCCGAAACGAGATGAAAACTTTTTTATTAACTAATATATATATAATTTATTTGTAGTTAGGATATAAAATCGTAAGTTAAATTGGAGTAACTTAATAATAATATATAATTTCAAAAACAATATACTAACTTAATGAGAAGTTTATTTTAATAATTTAATTTATAGTTGCAATTTGGAATAATTAATAAAAATGGATTAATTTTTTTGTGATTATATGGTTAGTAAAATCTAAATACACTTATTTAATTAAAATATTAAAGTTAAATATTACGAATACTCATTACGCTAGTCTTCGGTCTTCTACATAGAAGCAGAAAAATCACATTTTTCGACGAGCCATATAATACGACTCCACCTCGAAGACGAAGCTGTAATTTTATTTCTGAAGGCTGGGAAAAGCATAAAGATAAAGGTGTGAATAATTAAGAGAGATTTTCTCTGTTTGCAGATTTATTTTCAATTGAAGGAAGGAGTATAAGTTCATCGTTTGTTCAATTTTGAATATTTCCGCTGAATTTAAGGTAATTATTATCATATTCAAGATAATTTTTCTGTAAATTTTCTAAGTTTTGTATCTATAGAGAGAGGAATCGTTGGGTAATTTGTTGGAATATGTTATTTTGATTCGTAATTTTGCGGTTTTGATTATAGGGTTTTGCCCATGGCTGAAAAATTAGGTGGTGTTAATGGAGTTTCCGATGCGAAATTAGGGAAATCAAGCAAAGGGGCTGGTGTTAGAATTAGCGGTGAATTGGAATCTAAAACCCTAACTGAGAACCCTAATTTGATTGGTGGGGTTGCGGAGGAGATTAAGGTTTTATTCGATGAATCTAGTTCTGAAAGTGTTACGAGTAGAATTGAAATTGAAAATGTTGATTTGGCTTGTGCAAGAATATCAAATGTTCATAATGTCAGTAGAAATAGGGTTGTAGAAATGTCAACTCAGGATGAAGAATGGAGGAGTACTAAATCAGTGATATGTATTGTTGAGAGGCTTCTACAGGGTAAATTTGGTCTTAATGATGAGGAAGAAGCAAATAATTTCGAAGAATGGGATGCGAATATGATTCCCGAGAGACGATCTTGGCATCGTGATATCGAAAACCCGATACCCGTTAATGAAATCGCTGTTAACGAGGCTGAAAATGTCACAATTAGCTCAAGTAGAGATCAAGATTCGGGTTCGAATGAAGTTTTGCAGGATGATAAGTTGGCGATTGTTGTCGTAAATGATGCTAAAGACGGTGTTTTGATACCGAAAACACGTACTTTACTTGATGTTAATGAAAATGAAGGAGAATTTTACTTATCGGATCTCGTATGGGGGAAAGTTAAGAGCCATCCATGGTGGCCTGGGCAGATTTTTCTTCCTTCGGCTGCGTCTGATAAGGCGCAAGCATATTTTAAGAGGGAAAGTTATTTGATAGCTTATTTTGGTGATCAAACATTCGCGTGGAATGAAGCAGTGAATATTAAGCCTTTTCGGAGTTTTTTCTCGGAAATGGAGAAACAGAGCACCGGAGATAGGTTTTGTAGTGGTGTCGAGAATGCTTTAGATGAATTAATGAGACGTGTTGAGTTTGGATTGTCGTGTTTATGCTTATCGCCTGAACTGCGTGATGAGATAAATAAAGAAGTGATTTCGAACCCTGGTATTCGAGAAGAGTCGAGTGTGATAACGGGAGGGGACTATTTATCGACTGTTGCTTCTTTCGTACCTTATGAACTTATGCAGAATCTTAATCTTTGTGCTGAATCTTCGAAAATGAATGAAAACCGGTTGCGGTTCACGACTTTGAAAGCTCAGTTATTGGCCTTCGATAGATGGAGATGGAGGTTTAATAGTCAACGCCCGATTCTTGAAGAATTCGGTGTTTTATGGGACGGTGATATTGAGTTCAACGCAGACAAGACGAGGCTATCTTCAGACAAACTTGTCCCGAGAAATGCGGATGATGTTCCATCGAGAAAAAGAAAGCTAGCAATCGAATGCAGTATTCCTCGGAAGCAAATACGTCTCATAGATGTGAAAGATGAAGAGAACCCAAGCTCGTTAAGAGAATGTCGAAAAATGAAACTTTTACCATCAAAGATTCCTAGTGTTGATGTGATTATTTCAAACTTGACATTAGTTGCAAAGAGCCACAGTCAAGGATATCGTATAGCCGGGACTCCGGTACATCGATTTCTATGCCGTTTTCGTGATTCAGTTTGTATCGAAAAACACAAGTCGAGAAAACGAAAGGGGACTCGAGGAACAGAGGATTATAGTTACTCTAAAGATCGGGTTTTGTTCGGTGAAAAACAGCAACCTGATAGCACTGGTTTATGTTCGGAAAAAGACGATATCAAACGGGAAGATGACCCGAATACGAAAATGGTCTTAGAAGAGAGAAATGCTTTGAATCTTCACTTTACAGATTCAGATTCAAGAGTTTAGAAGATGGTGAAACTGCCCTTAGAAGCAGTGACAAATACCTGACTTTTGGACCTTTGTTTTTACTCACTTGTAGCTTATAAAACTTTGTTCATTTTCGTATCGAAAGTGTTGTCGAATGATACATCGAACTATCAGTTTTAGATTACTAATATACTATCGTTTAAGGTTCGTGATCATTGGAATGAGATATTATTACATCGACTGATAGTTCCTTTCATATCGTAATCGAATCAAATGCGTCTAATGTCGATATTGTACTTCATAATCATCAGATTTGTTAGTAGCTCCCGAACTTTAAAATAGTATAAGATATCTTATCATTTTAAAATTTTAAATAGTATGCCTTTGCCTACGCGGTTAATAAAATCTTTATTGTATTATTATAATAATAATATAGTACTACATAGTTTTATAAATAATTATATTGGATTAAGGATTCAAATTTAATATGTTTTTACTTTAAAATAATAAAAAAGAACCGCCCATATTTCAAATTTCTTACTTTTTATCATGGTAGTCATACCGGTAAATATCGGTTATGACTGATACACCGATATTCTGATATATCATCGGTATACCACCGATATATAGGAAAAATCGTTCGTATCGGTTATTACCGATATGAACGGTACCGACCAGTTTAACTTCCTTGTTTTTTATTGCTCCATGTTGAATGTTCCTTTTTCTTCATAATCTATTTTTCAATTGAAGCAATTTCTGCAATTGCTAGAAAATGGAAAGGGTACGTCTCCCAAAGAAGAGTGTTAGTTTCGAAGATGGTAACGCTTTTGAAACGATGGGTTAATAAAACTACGTAGTATAAGATACCTTATCATAATCGTGATCTTGATTTCATAAAAATGATGGGTTTTTAGCATGCTTTTGAAATGAATCTTCTTCAAATTTGATGGTTGGAGACTTGGAAGAACGTTAATTTGAATTGATATGTTGATTGATTTTAATTCGGTTATTTAGTTTTGGAGTTGTATTTGGTGCAATGTTTCCTCATTTGGAGTTGAGAATGAATGTCTTTTATGTTGAATTTGTTCCACATTGCTAAAAGAAGTGAGATTGATTAGGTTTATAAGGATGAGAATTCCATCACTTATTCAAGTATTTTAAATGTGTGTGTTTCATTCGTTCATGCTCTCCCATCATAATTTCGACCATACTCTATAATTACAATACTTTATCATTGAATTTCTTTGGTTTTGTAAATCTTAGAACATTCTATTGTTGAAGCTGCATATGGAACTGTGCTTACAAGGTGCTCTTGATGACCGTTTGAATCTAGTGAGACCGAACAATAAAACATAGGAAAATACAATTTGCTTCGACAGTGCAGGTACATGCTGTTTGCTTATTTGATGCCATCTCTCTTGAATGAATCTTATATTTTAATTCTAGGAGTCATGGATACTGAAGAACTCTCGATCATGATAATCAAAGCTGATAAATATGAAAAGAATGTTGTTGAAATATTGTCCTAACTAGAATAATTATAGTTTATAATAGGCATGATATAATGAGTAATTAGCTTGATTTAACATTTTTAATGTGATTTACTTATGACTTATGGACCGAGCTTCAGATTAAGTTTCGGTTTAGTCCATATCGGTTTAGACAGAAAAAAAAATCTCTTGTAGAAAAGTACATCAGGTTTAGGCGACAAAAATAGATCGATCTATATGATTCAAGTATTACCGAGTATATTAAAGCAAATATGAATTGGACATAACTAGTTCGACTTAAGAGAGAGTACTGAAATATTATCCTACATCGATTGTGAAACTAGAATAATTTTAGTTTATAAGAGGTGTGATATCATAATAATTGGTTTGCATTAACATTTTCAATGTGATTCACTTTTTCTTATGAATTGGGTTACACCGACATTCTTCCTATCAATTAACTCTCCATTTTTGGAAGGGATGCTCTGACACTTAAAGCTCTTGAGGATGAGTTATTTGTTGATATTAGAGCTTCCATTCAAAGAACCCATGGGCGATAATCGAATTCAAATAGTTTAGCCAGTAACAAAGATCCCAAGAATAATAAACCAATTTCAAAGAAAATCAATGGCGTCCAATTTCTCAGTGTGTTAAAACCCATGTCTTTATATCGGTCGGTACACAAAATACTGGGCGGCATCGGTGTTTTGATCGGTACAGGGTATCCGGGTCGATCCAGAAAAAAAAATTTTAATTTTTTTTATATCGGACCGATATAAAAATATTGGTTAAAACATCCTTTCTATGTGTGATTCTGTATGTTGTGAAAATTGGTATCTGTATCCTTTTCAGATTAATTCAATAAATATTGATAAAATTTCAGTAGTTTATAATGTATCAAAGGCTTCCAATGGCTCTAAATCCTTTGGTATGGAAACCGCAAAACGGGAAGTTTTTGGCGCTGTATTAATGAACTTTATGCATGTTTTTTTCTTGAGAATTAATAATAAATATTTATTATTTTCAAATTAAATCTAATTCTGAATTGATTATTTTGCAAGCCGTTTTATATTACATATTTTATATTTCTTGTTTTTTCCTTAATTAAAATTTAAAAGATTATTTTTCAATTGTGGATTACTTTTAGATTAAACTAATAATATAAAAATAAAAATTATCATTTAATAGTTTTTTAGAATTAGTATAAATCATAAACTTAGTAAAATATTATTTCCTCATTTGTAATTTTTATTTATATATTTTTATTATAAACAAATATTGGGTTAAAATACACGCCAAAAACCTTAACCAAAACCGAACATATGATTTGGTTTTTGATATTGGATATGACTCTCTTATAAAGACCTAAACATCATACCAAATGAACTGATACATTAAATTAAGCTTGTGGTTCAACTTTTTTTACAAATCCTGAATGACAGAAAAAAGAACAGCTCGAATTGTTTGGGTTTGTTTTTTGTCCACCTCTAATGTTAGAATCTAAGAGCCTCATAGGTAGATAATATATATTTTATATCCACCAAAATCAAAGTATTACTCACTAGTTACACTATATGAGTAAAATCGATACAATATTATTTTCTTTGCGAACCCAAAATGACATATGTTCGTTGTATTTCAAGAGATTATCTTAAATACTTCGTTTCAAAAGGTGATAATGTCGTATATTAAATCTCATCTCTTTGATTAACTCTGTATCTAATGAGACATTTGGATTCCGGTACCCCGAACCAGGTTACACCCAAGCCTTGCTAGGTTGACCCAAGTGACGAAAGCCGAACTTGAAGGCTCCAGATCCAATTTCCAACAAACGTTTGATCCGACAATGATAGATGAACCCGAGAGCCCACTTGGTCCAAAAACCCATGCTCAGTGATCAGGGACCGAAGACCAATAATGCATATGCCCCATTGCTTTTGGGACTGATCCGATGGATAGGTCAAGACAGTTATAACCCACGTGTCTTGCGCTCCGGGCTCAATCACACATTCCACGCTTCGGTCCTGATCACGTAGACTACGCTTCGATCTCATCCACGTTTTCCAGCATGTGAAAATAACCTCCAACAACTTTGTCAGAGACGGTTACAGGTCATGGATTACACGCGATTTCAGCTCTATAAATACAATGCTTGACGACGGAATTTACAGAACCTTTTGGATAAGCAAAGATAGACTGTTACTCTACCAATATCCTTAGTGTTTTCTTTATTTACCTCGTCATTTTCTTAAGCCATCTCGTTTTGTAATGAACTGTTTTATTAAGGATTCAGCTAAGAACGTTTCCAACTCTTAATCAAGTGGTTTTTTCCGTTTTTCTAATGGTTTTCCACTCTAAATTTGTTGTGTCTATTTACTCTTGGATTCATAATCGTTTCCCTCATTTCAAATAAATTAAAACCGAGTTCGTTCTGCAACGAACCGGACGACTGTTGGTACCCAGGTTCTTTGACCACAACAGTATATATTTTAAGTTTTGATTTATTTTAAAATGTGAAAGCAAAAGTTTATTAATTTGTTGAAATTGCATGTAAAACTACTAATAAACGATATCATCAAATTACTTAATGATAATCTTAAATCGAATTTAGTTATATTTTCAACTATAGATTATAAATGTGCGCGAATGTCAAATTAAATAAATAGTATTTAAGTTGAAATTTATTTTCCTATTTCGACCCCACCAAAACCATAAATAACTAGTTTGCACCCCACAATAAAATGAATTAATTCTTACAATTACTTAAATTCAGTATTAGAAATAATATAACTAAATTCATCTTCACAAAAAATAGCCTTAAATTGTAAACTACAGAAGAATGATTTTCAGTCTTAAATTGAATTATTTGCAAATATCACAATGAATAAATTGCATTTGAGTCCCTATTAATCTTATATATTAATATTTATCTATCATATTATAATATTAAATGATTATGATTTATATTATAGTATTGATAATCAAATTAGATCATTAATCTTATTATAGTATCAAATACTTTCACATTAGATAACATTATAATAGTATATATCTACCAAGATAACAAATAATATTAAATACATATAATTAAAATCAATATTCTAACATTAATTACCAATTGGAATTCAACCCTTTTAATGCCTATAAATAAACCATGAAAATCAACATTCAAATGCACCAAAAACCAATCTTTTCATCAACAAAATGAAAATTACGAATTGCAACATTTTTCTCGTATTTGCTCTCGTCGCGACAAATACCGATGCTTGGTTTTGCGAAGCAGAACCTCCATTACCCGTTATTCCATTTTTACCCGATTTTCCATCCATAATTCCCTTTAACCACATACATAAACCGCCATTCCCATTTTGCCCACCTCCACCACCGCAATCTACTCCTCCACCACCAACACCTTCATTGCCTCCTGCTCCTACACCGGTACCTCGTTGAACATAATCGATCTTCGTCATCCAACTTATGCACCAAGACATCGTACTCTCATAGCTCGTTATCATGCATTACATTTTACTTAATGAATAATGTACTCAAAATATGTGTTCTTTATGATGATAATTGAAATGTTTCAATGAATTTATATACTTCTATTTTATTTATTTTCCACTTATATATATATTAAATAGACTCTCCGTAATAGTTAATCTTGCAAAATATTTATCATATAAAAGAAATTAAAAAAGAAGAATTTCTTATGATTCTCATACATGGTTAAGCGTCAATAGAATAAATAAAGTAACACTCATTACTCTTTGGTAAATGCAAATGCAAATTAAACTGCAATGCAAATGTAAATGTAAATTACCCATCCTACCCCTGACCAACCCTTAACAGCAACCGACAATTACTTAAACCCACTTCGCACTTACAAATCCCTCGTTCTAAACCTTAGCTCACTACTTCTCCACGTGATCTGTAGATCTCAAATCGTTAACGAAGATGGCGCAGGAGGGGATTCTTCTCGGAATGGGGAACCCGTTGCTGGACATTTCCGCTGTTGTGGATCACAACTTTTTGGAAAAGTGAGTTCTGATGTTATCGAATAGTTTAATGAATTCTTTTATCGAATAGTTTGGTACGAGTTTTCAAACAGATCTGTTGCTTTGTTATCTTTACTGCGTATTCGTTATTTCTGGTTCTTAGATCTCATGATATGTAGTACTCTCGTTGATTAATCTTCTTCATATGAATCTATTGATTTTGTTCGATTTAGTTTTTTATGTTCTGTTGATAGTTTTATTTGTTTGCGTTACAGGTTTGATCTTAAACTAAACAACGCGATTCTCGCAGAGGAGAAGCATCTTCCTTTGTGAGTAACACTTTGAATGCTGTTTTTTTCGTGTGATTTGAGTAACTTCTGGTATATTTATGCTGCATTTTTGGTACATTTCTTGAGTTCCCGTTACAAGTTCTGCTATGCATTAAAGTTAAGAACTTTTCATTAATTGATCCTAAAGGATTATGATTACCTTCTAATGAGATATGATTAAGCTGGATCCCTGAAATCTTGTGTTTTGTATCCCTTGATGTACTTTTTTAGGTTTACATCCAGTAATATACTTGATTTCATATAGGTATGAAGAATTGACTTCCAATTATAAAGTGGAGTACATTGCTGGAGGTGTGTAATCGTATCGCATTTGAAAATTAATTGTTTGTTCTCCGTTGTTGTTGCTAGAACAGACGTCTAACTGTATATTTTACCCCAGGTGCTACTCAGAACTCAATAAGAGTTGCTCAGGTGACTGGCATAGTTGATGTTTGGCTATTTTTGCTAAGTTTGTTATCATGTAACCGAGTAACTTTTGTTGGGTCGCCATCTACAGTGGATGCTACAAATTCCTGGGGCAACCAGCTATATAGGTTGTATTGGTAAGGACAAATTTGGTGAAGAAATGAAGAAAAATGCAATGGAAGCCGGTGTTAAGGCAAGATTTTGCATCGTTTTGTTAGTCTCATTTCATCATCAGCTCACGCTTTTGTTAAATTTTTAGAGTCGAGTTAATTTTATGTGGAGAGTGTGCACGGATATAATGTATAAGAGGAGGAAACCACAATGTAAAAGACTCGAATACGTTATTTACTATGGTCCACATTCTCTTTTATAAATCAATACAATCCACATCTAAATTCCATTGTGGGACAATTCCTTCATATTCAACACACACCCCTCAAGCTCAACCACGTGGCAAGTTGGACTTGACAATTCATATCTGTGGATTACCAACCGATCAGTTTCATTAAACCGGACTAATCCCCGGCAAGGTCACTCACGACTTTCCAAACTTGCTTCGATACCATGTTAAATTTCTAGAGTCAGGTCACTTTTATGTAAGGAATGTGCTCGGATATAACATATAAGAGGATGAGACCACTCCGTAAAAGACTTGAACATGTCTTTTACTATGATCCACAATTTTCTTATAAACCAACCCAAACAACTTCCTACTTTCGATATGGCATAATTGTCACTATTTCAACATCTTTTTCATCTGATCTCTGCTAGTTTCAGGTACATTATTATGAAGATGATGCTCCAACCGGCACATGTGGTGTTTGTGTGGTTGGTGGAGAAAGGTTGGTTTCTTCTCCGAACTGTTTTTTCGGGCTGGTTTAGTTTCTTTATAAATTTATCACAAAATTTTTCCAGGTCCCTTGTTGCGAATTTATCTGCAGCAAATTGCTACAAGGTTGAACACTTGAAGAAACCAGAAAACTGGTCTCTTGGTAAGCATAAAAATTTTGAACTTTACAGGATTAAGCTGATTGGTTTGATTTATCTTTCGACAGTGGAGAAAGCCAAGTACTTTTACATAGCTGGATTTTTCCTCACTGTTTCCCCAGAATCTATTTTGCTTGTTGCAGAGCATGCAGCAGCAAATAACAAGGTCTCTCTCTTTACACAATAATGTTTCTTCTTGTACATTTGATTCTCTATTCTTCAACTAACCAGATATACAAATCCAGGTTTTCTCGACAAATCTTTCTGCCCCGTTCATCTGCGAGTTCTTCAAAGACGTACAAGACAAAGTTATTCCGTAAGACTGAAGTCTTATTGTATTGTGTTGAAATATTAATTGTCCCACATTAGATTTGGGATAAAATTTGGAATGATTTATAAGAGGAAAGGGGTACCATAGTAATTGACTTGTTCAACTCTTTTACGGTGGGGTCTCCTCCTCTTATACGTCATATCCATGCACACTCCTTTCGTTATGTCGGCCAGACTATAATTTCAACATGGTATAGGAGCTGGTTCGGTTCATTTCAATTTTGCAAGTCCAAGACTTATGATTGGACTTGCAAGGAGTGTTGAATTTGTCGCACATCGGTTATAGAAGTGGGGTTGATTAGGTCTATAAAGGGATGGAATGTCATCACATAATTGATTTGTTCAAGTCTTTTACGGTGTGGTCTCCTCTCCGTATACGTCATATCTGTGCACACTCATGTCATTAGACTCTATAATTTCAACATGGTATCTGAGCTGGTTCGGTTCATTTCAATTTCACAAGTCTAAACCTTATGGTTGGACTTGCGGGGAGTGTTGAATTTGTCCCTCATCGGTAATGGAAGTGAGATTGATTTGGTTTATAAAGGGGTGGAATGTCATCATATAATAACTTGATCAGGTTTTTTGAATGTGTGCTTCCTCCCTTTAATCCCGTTCGTTCACGCTCTTTCGTCGTAATTTCGGTCAGACTATATAATTCCAACATATTGTTATATGTAAACTCCTTATTTCAAGTTCCTTCTGCTACATTTTCAGCTACGCAGATTATGTTTTTGGAAATGAAACAGAAGCAAGAGCCTTCTCCAAAGTTCATGGCTGGGAGGTAATGTTTCTTTCTCTCAATATGTATTTAAAACCAATATAAACTCATATGGATCAATCTTACAGACAGAAAATGTGGAAGAAATAGCTCTGAAAATCTCTCAGTTGCCAAACGCTACTGCAAAAACAGGGAATCGAATTGCTGTCATTACACAAGGTGCAGATCCAGTTGTTGTTACTGAGAATAGGAAAGTTAAGCTTTTACCTGTCATTCTCTTGCCGAAGGAGAAGCTTGTCGACACCAACGGTGCAGGTAAAGAATCATAGTCATAAATAAATGTTGAAATTATAGTGTCTCGTCGAAATTATGAGACATGAGTTTGCACGGATATTACGTATAGAGAGAGGAGATCCCATCGTAAAAGACTTACATAAGTCATTTACTATGGTATCCCTTTCCTCTTATAAATCAATCCAAACTACATTCATTTTCCGGTGTAAGACAATCTCATATTTCAACACATCATCTCAAGTCCAAATACTTGACCAAACCAGCTCTGATATCATGTTGAATTTCTAGAGTTGAGTCTATTTACGTGGGGATTGTGTACATATATAGCGTATAAATGGAGGATACTATGTTATAAAAGACTTGAACAAGTCATTTACTATGGTCATTCAGGTTTTTCCGAACCCTGCTCCGATACCATGTTAAATTTCTAGAGTCTGGTCAATTTTATGTGGGGAGTGCATGGATATAGTTTATAAATGAAGGAGACCACAACTTTGAACACTTGAACAAGTCTGTTAAATTGAGTGTTTGTTGTAATTTGTATTTGCAGGAGATGCGTTTGTTGGTGGATTTTTGTCTCAGTTGGTGCTCGAGAAACCTACCGAAGAATGCGTTAGAGCCGGATGTTATGCAGCAAATGTTATCATTCAGAGGTCTGGTTGCACTTACCCTGATAAGCCTGATTTCAATTGAATTATTACACATGAATCCCTACATTCTTTTTAAGGCTGCTTTATTTATCTTGTAATAACATACATTCATCAGTGCATGTCCCTAATTCATCATACTTGTTCTAAATTTGTCACAATGTTAACGTTAAAGCATTTTTGTCATTGACTATTGCTCTTCCTTTGTGCATATTATTTCGCTCTACATATTGATATATGTAGCATTGTTTTCATACCGGACGGTATACAGTATGGTACGTCAAATTTCGTTCGGTATCGGTATTTTTTTTCGTATCGTTCAGTACCGAGTAATATGGTCGATTTTCGTGTTTTTTCAGGTTAGATCTTAAAAAACTAATTAAATATTAATTTTTCAAAAAATAAAATAAAATTTGGTATCGATTCAGTATACTGATCGTAATATTCATACCGGTCCGGATCGGTACGTAATTCCGGACCGGTATGAAAACATTGATATATAGTTCATGTATTTTAATTATTTTGACAAAACTTATCTCCAAGTTTTTACAAATTTGACAAATGCAAAACTAGTCGTCAAACATTGAGACCAAACTTTGTGACTCACCACACATTTGTAATGTCATGGTATACCCATGAAACGGTGTGTTTGGTCTCTAAATTTTCGTGATTTTGATAAATTGTTCCCAAATTTTAGTTTGATTTATTTTGATCATTTTGGTAAAAATAGTTTCCAATATTTTCTAATTTGACAAATTCCATCCTTGTATTGTTCAAAGTTCTCAAATTTTGAGGATTAATTTTATTATATATATTAAATTTTGATGATTAATTTTACTAAAATTTATAAAATATGAAAAAGAATTTTGGAAAAAAAAGTTTGGATTAATTTTGTTTTCAAAAAATTTTTAGAATTAGATTTAAAATCTTAGGCTTAACATAACCTAAAATTTGACATGTTATTTGCGTAAATAAAATTTAAATTTATGGGACGTTTTTATAGTGACACAACTTGGTATTTATAGTGTTCATTTGGCTTATTCTGTATTTCGAATATTTTCCACTCAGGGCGGGCAAATGAGAAGCCACAACGTTCGGCAACGGTTGCCGCCGGTCATCCATATCACCGCCGGCGACATTCTGAAGCAGACTACATCCATCGTATTCTCTCACCTTTTAACCTTCATCTTTCTCGCTACGCTCGTTCTTGCCTTTCGCTCCAACGTCTACACCTCCTGTCGATACCTCTCATCTCTCATCGACGCCGATCACTCGCTTGAACCTCATCTTTCTTCCATTAGTCTCCAAAATCTCCTTCAAAAGATATATCACTTATGCTCTCCGGCGATCCTCGAAATCGACGATGGACACTTCATCGTGAATCCTGATTATGACGATTCACAATTTTATCCTTCATCGAAAATGCCCCTACCCAATTCCACATCCTTCCTTCTTCTCAACTTCGAATCAGATTCCGAATTTTCTGGTAACGTTAATAATCACGCGATTTCTTTGAGTGAAATGGTGAATCGAGGTTTGTTTACCTTTACTGATGAATTTGGGAATCATATAACTGTTCATAAAGACAAAGGTATTCACAATAACGATATTGAATCAGTTCTTGATATCGATTTTTCATTCAAGGGCTCTGAGTTACACAATCCTGATTCAATTTCTTTCTTCTTTTACTTGTGCGTATTTTTCGCTACTTACTTTTACTTTCAATTTGGATTTATACTCACTTATACTTGGATCTACGGTATCATATACATTAAAGTGATGAATCATTTGCTGGGGAATCATATTTCTTTCATACACATTATCTGGAATGGTTCTTCAATCGGGATACAGAACCTTTCAAATTTTACATTGATGAAATGGGGTGTTAAGCTTATGATTGCTCATTTCTTAGGGATGCTATTTTTTACCTCAATTGATGACAAGAATGTATTCATCAAGATTTTGTTAAGGTTAATGTTCATGCCATTTGCAAACTTATCTCCATGGATTAAAGGGCATGAATTTGAGAGCTTATTTTTCATTACATTCTGGTTTCTAAGTGAATTTTTACTAGGATTCTTCTTTGCATTAGCTTCTTGGATTACAATAATG
Source organism: Utricularia reniformis (assembly GCA_009725065.1). Taxonomy (NCBI): domain Eukaryota; kingdom Viridiplantae; phylum Streptophyta; class Magnoliopsida; order Lamiales; family Lentibulariaceae; genus Utricularia; species Utricularia reniformis. Next base: position 92,833 of record RWGZ01001124.1, on the reverse strand, counting down.
GGTTCTAGAGAGAGTTTCAATGAACAATGTGATATTTTAGTGATGTTATTTGATCCCATTTTGAAGTTAAGATTGTTGGAAACTTTGATGTGTGGCTGGTTTGGGAGATGGATATTGAGGAAGATTTTTGGAGATTTTTTGACACTTGTGATTCAGTCATTGATGGAGGTTTATTTCTTGGTTTTATGGCTTGTATTTTGTATTGCAGTGAAGAAGAGAGAATATACTGAGCTTGGTCTCTTATTTGGGAGAAGTGAAATGGAAGCTCGTCTTGTGGCTTCAAGGTAATAGAAATTGAACTGAATTTCATTCGTTTTAGCATATAGTCGAACTTGATCGTGTGTATAAAAATTAGTAGTTTGTGAGGGTGTTTCTGTTCTGTTGGGATAATACGTGTGCGAACAATCTAGACAGAGAAAGTAGAATTCGAGAATAAAGTAAAAGAGAAAACGGCACAATAAATTTAATGTGGAAATTCGAGATTAGTAAAAATAACGTGATTGGCAGGTTAGTCATGATCAAATTTAATATCATTTGAAAAAAATATAATACACACGAAGAAGAAATTTGGAATATAGTGATATTTGACAATAAATCCTAAGGTTATATACAGATATATATAATAATATACAGATATATGATTTTCTATAATCAAATCATATATATATGACAATATATACTGATTTGTTATAATCTTGTTTCCTTGAATATTTTATTTCATAAGTGATGCACATCTTAGACGAAATTGGTCCCGATATGTCTCAGTTCGGTTTTTGACCGATTGTCTCTATCTCATATCTTTGGACCGATCCTTTGTCACATTCGACATTGCGTGCTCGGTCATCTAGATGAATTGGCACAAATACCAACCGTCCTCTAAGTATACCGGATCGACAACAACGTCGATCGTCATCCAAGAGTACCCGATCGACGTTGTTGTCTATCGTCATCCACGAGTTCCTGATCGATACCAATATCTCTACAGGTTTTCGGCTACTAATGACATGGTTGATACGAGTAATTCGAACGAGTTTTCGGGTATTTATAATACTACAAGTGCACAATTAAAAAATATAAATATGGAAATGTTAATTTGGATAACAAAAACGACCTATTTTCAAGGGGTGGCTTTTCCCTCAATAACCCCTTTTCAATTTATTCTTCCAAGCTAACATACAATGATTTTTTACACCAAATAATCCTTTTACAATTTGTTCAATAGGTAATAGGTTTAATTATGCTTGCTAGCTATTTAAATCAGTTCAATCAAGTTTCGAGCTCGGTCTTGATTTTTTCTATTTAGTCGAGTTCATATCAATTTCGAACTAAGCTCATATGCAATGGTACTTGAAGTTTAGTATCCAAATTAGTCAAGAACTTGCATGGATTGAAACAAGTTATTCGGTAGTAGTACTTGAAGTTTGATTTCTCAAAAATCGAACATAGATTCAAAATATGCGAGAGATACAATTGTTGGTATCTTTGAACATGAAAAAATACATACATAATCTTTTTATTGTATTTCGATGAATTCATTGCATGTACGACATAGAATAGATAATTGAGTTGTCCAAAACATTCGAAATGAAGAATCTAGGACTGATCAAGCATATCATTGGGATGAGAATATCGAGAGATTTACAGAAGGTCACATTTACTTTGTCCTAAGAAAAATACATTGAAAAATAATTAATCGATATCGAGTGGGAGACTTGAAAAAGTAGGTGACAATGATTGACCAAGAGTTTGAAAAGATGATAAATGTGTCATACTCTTTAACGGTCGATGACTTGATGTATATTTGTAGCGTGCATTTTACTGCACAAGATGTATATTCATAAAAACATCTTGAATTTGATATTGATATTTTAAATTTTTCTCCTTAAATATACTACAAATTATGATTCTAAAATAATTATTTTATGTTTTGTATAAAGTATATTTAAATATTATGATATTAATTTTTACATTAACAAAATATAAAAAATAAATTTATAAACCAATTAGTACGGACGGGATCAATGTTTTAAATACCGGTATACTGGACAAGCTCATTTGATTGGTATACCGGATATGAAAATAAATTTAATTATAAAATATTAATATTTTTTTTAATATAAAAGACGACCCGACCGGCCAAAAACCCATCCCGACCCATAAAAGCCAACCCGACCCGAAAAATACTCATACCGGTCGAAACCGGTACGCCCGAAATTTCTGGTATACCGGAAATTTAAAACAATGGGCGGAATATGAAGAGGATATTGAGGTGGTGTAATTGCTTATATCCATGTTTTCCATCTCTAGTTATACGTTATATTAACGACACTGGGAGATGAAATTGAATAGAGTCAAATAGTAGATGAAGTTAAAAAGTAAAAAGTTTTAACCCGAAATGATGAAGAAAGCCCAAATGTAGGCCAGATTCAATGCCATAACTCATCTCCACCTTGTTACATTTCCACATTCAAAACCCCTTCTTCTCTTATATAGAAACACACACAGCGAGAAATTGCACCTGCATTTGCTGCTGCTTTTAACAGAGAGACAGATCTTGCTCCATATGGTCGAGGAGAAGAAGAGTTAAATGGATGAAGAAGACAATAGAGAGGAAATCTCAAGGTATTCTTCTAGAAGCTTTGGCAAAAAATGCACTCATTTGGCTAACAAACAAAGAGCAAAATTCTATATTCTTCGTCGATGTATCGCTATGCTTCTTTGCTGGCATGAAAATGATCCCAAACATCATTCTAAACACTGAACCCTAAACTTATCCTTTTTGTATCAAAATTTATTCCTATTATTATTATTACTATTCATTCACATTTATGCTGTGATATCATGAGTAATTAGTTTGATGTTATGTTTTACATTAGTAATTAGTTGATTGATCCATCGGTTTTTAGTGAATCAACGATTTTTTGCTATATTCAAGTAAAATGGTATTTTAAAATATCTGGTGAGACTAGTTTACCTGAATCAGAAGCTTTTTGGTTCGATCTATCAAAATGGTTTAAAAACATAGATTTAATCTATCATTTTCAATATGATTCACTTTGATTGACACATAGAATCCTTAATTTATAAATCTGAATCTCTTGAAAGTTAAGTGTCCTTGGATCTTCAATAAATTGAGGACGTTTTGAGAAAAAGTTGATATCCGAATGGAAGTTTTTAAGAAGCGAATGACGATAAGAAAAGATAACAAAAATTGACCATAATTGTTGTAAGCTAGATAAGAACTCCGAGGACCGGTACCGTATTTTCAAGAACATTGGTGGAGGTGCCTACAAATTGGACACACTTGATCGAGGAGAAATCCTACATACATTCCAATATCGTATATAAAACTAGAATTGTTCTAATTTAGTAATTTACTAGGAGTGCGATATAATAAATAATTGATTTGACTTATCATTTTTAATAATATTCACTTTGATTAAAACACATGAACACTATTTTGATTAATTGAATTATAAATTTCTACATCTTAATTAATCCAATCAATATCTTAGTTCAAATGTAACGTGAACGTGAATGAATGTTTGATAAAAAAATATTGAATATGAAAATTGCTAATTTGATTAAAATACATATATTAAATCATGTTTTATGAATTATTGGATCTTGTGAAATAACTAATTATATGTTGATTAAATATAAATAAATATGTGATGTTAATTTACATTTCTACCCTTTATTGCACACCACTATGAATCTATGTTAAACGGACTATTCTCCGGGGATGCCGAATCCGAGTCGGATTCTTCTCGGACACCGACTCTCCTCGAACACTTGTTGGACACGAATTTGTTTTCTATATTTAAATTTATTATTATTTATTTTGAAATAGTTATAATTTAAAATTAATATATTTATATATATTAATAAAATTCGTTAATGTCTAAAAATTAGTGATATATCGGTATTATTGAGATATAATATAGTATATACCAATTATTTCAGTATTTTATCGGTTTTAAACAGTAATTATCATATATATTTGTGGTCATAATTTATTATTTTGTAAATATAATTAGATAAATCATAATTTTATTTATTGTTAATTATTAATTTAAGTTATTATTAATTTTATATTTTAATTAAAAAATAATTGATAATATTAACAAGTCATACTCTTTAATAAATCGGAATCCCCAAATCCGAGTATCTAAATCCCCGTGGCGATGTGCGTTTAACATAACTATGAATATACTAATTATTTTTTTAGTTATCGAAGTAAAAATATATTATTTAAAATGGAGAAATGTTCATTTATTAAATAGTCTTTAGACTCAACCACCCACCCGCTAAAAATGACTTTCAATGTACTTAAAAACATTGGTCAAAATGATAGTACAATAAATACCTCGTACTTCGCAAACATTTATTTTTATTATTAATAAATATGTCATGTTTAAAACTATCTTCTCCGGAACCACCACAAACCCTGCCGGAAATAGCTTGTCCGAAGCCGGGGTGGATGCCGGAATTTGAAGTCATGCTCTAGTGTGCCTTGCGAAAAGTCATATTGTTAGAATTATTAAGTATGAACAAAATTACAACAGAATAGCGTTAACGAACGATATTATGGTGAAAAACTCATATATTTAAAATAATTGAATAAATCATTACGTGATGAGATTCTAATATTTATAAAATTATAAAATTCATATTTTTTATTCATCTTGAATTTTAAATAAAAATGAAATAAGTAAAAATAACATATTTTACGTAAGTTAATAATTAAATTAATTTTATTATTAAAAAAATAATGTATCTATATTTATTTAGTGTAAAAAAGATTTACATTTATACCACCTGCATTTATTATGTCCGTGCGTTTTTGTGTAGAAGATTCCAAAAAGCTGGTTTTTCTGTGTACTGTATGTAATTCTGAACTACCACTTGTGTTGAAACTCTAAACTAGGGTAAAATCTTTAATCCATTTTTTTTTAATTTTACCATTTTTCTTTCTCTTTAAATAATATCTCAAATTAAAAAAAACATGTAAGATCAATGTATAATGATATAACTGATCCATCATTATTATATAAAATGTTGGAACGATGGAGGGTCGAAACAAAGAATTCTTTTGTAGATATCATACGAAAACAAGTTGTATAAAAACTTCGAATTTTGGGGTTTTGTTTAAAGAAGTGAATAACTGTGAGAAAATTAAAGTGAATAACTATGAGAAAATTGTGTACACATTAAACAAGTTGGAAACCGTTTGTCGATGACTCTCGTGCACATTAAATATTATTATTTAAAGTCTTACCTCTCAAAATTTAAACCAATTTAGAACTTCAGTGGCTATCAACGTAATTATTAAACTTATAGAGCAATATATTTAAAATTTTCAAATGTTTGAGAATCAATAAATACATTAATCAATTTCATATGTTTTTTATGCAATTTATAAATTTTAGGAGCAGTTCATTTACATTATTTGTATAGACCACACACACCACTCTATTAAAAAATATAATATGTAATATTATACATTATATATTAATTGGGAAAATAGGGTATTTAGTCTAAAAATTAAATAATTTTGATAACATAACAGACATTAAAGTTTGAAGAAATTTTCTATAAGTAAAAATCTTCTATAAGGTCATCATCAACCATGTTCGTCCGAAAACATTATTCACTCCTTCATATCAGCTTTCTCTCTGTACATATCATCATTCTTTAATTTTATAAATAACTTTCTTTTTATTCATACAACAATGTCTGGACACTTATAATTTTTAAATTTTATTTTTTTATACATCGGATACATTATAATCATAATATTATCGATAAAATCATTATATAAATATTTATATTTTATAATTTGTTTAATTTTTTTTAATAAAAATAGAGAAAAGAAATTGTTCCCTATGCCCAAAAATGCCCCATTGGGAAAAATGCCCATTATAGCGAACAACGATAAAATTGGTCTAAGTAGTAAGCAACAATAAAATAAAAAAGAACTAAAGAGAATTTAATATGAACAGTGAATTTTAATAAAAAGGCAGACAAAAAAGTAAGGCTTACAGAAAACATGTGCATTTTCTGACAAAAATAATTACATGAATTGAGTTTAATGGGGTCTTCTTGAAATTTATGATTCAATGGACCGGGAAGTGTAGTACAGTCCATAAAAGAAGTGAATCACATTGAAAAGACTTTGACCAAGTCAATTACTCATGATATCACTCCTCTTATAAACTAAACATTTTCTATTTCCACATCTGATGTGGGATATATTTCAGCAGGTCTTGATTTGATCCAAAAGTACTGATGTAATGTTTGTTCTTCAAATCAAACCCTTTTTCCCCGTTTCCATTCTTGCTCAATTGAACGGATCCGATCCGATCCGAATCCGAATCCAAATCCGAAACCGATACACACAAACTGATTAGTCTAAAGAAAACCCTAATACCATAAAAACATAGACAATATATTGTATTGCTTTGTGTTAAAGTTAGATAATTCAAATTGGATATGAAATTATAAATATTATAATTAAAAAGATTCGTTGGTATCACAATTGGTTTGACGTAGGTTTTTAGTAGCTATAAGTACACTCTCCCGATCCATTATATCTTGAATTTCTACATAGTATTGGAACTACTTCAATACTATTTTAACAACAAACTTTGGTAGAAAAAGACATAAAACATGAAGTCTGAATCGACCAAGACCAATTCAATTTGAGTGAAGTGTTGAAGTTAGATGTATCGCATTACATATGAAACTACAAATGTTTTAGTTTATAAGAGATTTATATCACAAATAATTGACTTGATCTACCATTCTCAATATGATTAATTTCTCATATCTAGTAGGGTTGGGAAAACTATCGGTTGAACCGGTTAACTACATAACAGATCATCTTCTGTAATTTTTGGTTTCGGCTAGCAACTACTAATATGTATTTTCATCCCTCGGTAAGTTTTCATGTAAGATTAATTAGTCCAATAATTTAATATTTACATTTTTAATATAAAATTCAACCCTTTTAAATTTTTAAAATATTTTAATTAATATATTTAAACTTTAATATACATATATATATATATATTTAAGTTTTTTAAGAACAAAAAAATCGACCAACATAAACGCAAAACGAGTTAACTGAAAACATTAGTAACCGACAACTAACGGTCTATTTTGGTTAAAGAAAATTTTAAACGAAAACCATTTAAGACCTATAAATCGATCGCTTTCCCACCCCTATATTTATTGGGTTACTCATCCATTCTCCCAACTCATTGAATCATCTAAATTTGATTTTTATGATTGTCTAATTATTGGCATACAATGTTTGATGATTTATTCTCAGACAAGAGCAATGAACTATTAAAGATGCTAGCTGTTTTACAATTGAGAAACAACATGTGAAGATTGTAAGAGATGAGACAATAAGTGGACCAAGAGAAAGTTAAATTTTTAGTTCATGATTTACTAGACAAGGAATATGAGTGGGGCCTTTTGTTTGTGTGTTTTAAGGAAAACAACCCTTAAGCTATCTCATTTTCATAAGCTATGTTCTAAAATCGGATCATTTTTTGTTAGTTCATTTGGTTTGAACAAGAATCGGTATAAAACCTGCTACGGTTTATATCTTGGCTCTCTTAATTTGATAAATTTTCATATCGATCAAAAATTTCATCTCGGTATATTCATATCATATTATGATCAAAAATTTCATATCGATCATTTTTAAATTTCATCCGATTTTAAAAATTTTCATAATATATCTAGGCATGCTTCCCAAGACATATCTCTCGCTTGAATTCATCTCGGTATTCGTGAGATTTCGTTGTCCAGCCTCGTATCTGCGACTTTTCGCACCCTAACTCGCGACTCTTTGCTTGGCCAGGGGACTCGCGAGATTTTGTTCGAAATCTCGCGACCAACATCACATTCGCAAGTTTTCACCAGAGTATAACACTACTCGCGAGTTTTCGACTGCATTGGCGTAACGGAGCAGATTTGATTGTTTTTCGTGCCGTTTTCACCTGGATTACCATTATTTTTTCATTGTAATTGTATTTCTTGATTATTATAGTGGAAACCAAGGTAGAGATATGCTCTCCCGAGAACGTAAACTCACACATTGTGGGCCCAACCTCGTATATCGCTCGTGTCCCCACAATAATTGAATTCAAATTTACATAAAAAATTGACTGATCTAAAACAAACTTTCTAAAATATTTTTAGATGAGATCAGATCCAAAATTTTATTTCGATATATATAATATACCGATATTGTCGGTTTATTATTTACTATATTTTTAAAAAATAATGTAATTCAAATCCACTATTCTTAGTAATAATGGATAACGTGATATTATAATATACAATATTTTTTATTTAATTATTTTTATATTTTAAAATTGATTTGATATTTATTGATATTAATTGTTAGTTCATTATTAGAAGAAAACTTGAAGAAACACGAATTATAATATGATTAACATATTTCAAATATTTTAAAACACAAAAAAAACAAAAACGGTTTAAACAAGTTCGAGAACGATCTGAACCAGTTTGAATCGAACATTTGGAAAAACTGCAGATGAGGATTCGATTCTCACCCAACGAAAGTATCTAAGTAAGTACTATAGTGTAGGATGAACGATACAAAACAAGAACCTCACTAGGACATTATATTGTTGAAATATCAAATTATTCACATTGGATTTGAGATAAAATTTGGATTTGAATAATAATAAGTGATTTGTTCAATTATTTTTCGATATGATCTATTTTCTTTATACCATATATCTGTATATAATTTAGACCATACTCTATAACTACAACAAATTTGTTGAGTGATTTTGAACTAGATCAATCTCTAGGCAATCGAAAATCACCCAATCATCATACTTAACAACTTGGTGATATTTTAGATCACACAAGTATAATGAATGAATAGATAATTGTATAAATGTTTTTATATCGATCCAAAATTTCTTTCTGATTCAAATCGGCACCAATTTTTATATTAAAAATATTTTTTTTAGGTTTCATACGAAAAATCTGGATTACAACCCAAAAAACCGATAGCAGATTGTACAAAATAAAATAACAATATCATCCGATATTTAATAAAAATATTGGTATAAAAACACCAAATTGTACTAGAATCACAATGTAAAAGGACTATGATTCCATTTGCCAGCAAATCATGTTGCCTGACTTAGTTTGCACATGTCCTAGGGCCCAACCAATCTCTTAATGTTTTTTTAGGTTTGTTTTGTCTAACTATGAAAAACAACATATTTGTTGAAATAGTGATATACATCATATTAAATGACTTGTTCAAATCTTTTACAATGTTGTCTCTTCCCTATTATACGTTATATTTGTGCGCATTCCCCACGTAAATTGACCCGACTTTAGAAATTTAACAATATTCATATCGTTAAAAAATTTCGATAATCTCGAAGTTGCTAATTTTATCGCATAAAAAACATCGATCAGGTTAAAAATATTAGCTTTGCATTTTACTAAACATAGCGGTGCAATAATCATACTACTATTATGATAGTAAAACCAAACAAATCTGGTGTGTGTTTTGTCTCTTGAAAGATAGGATTGGGCTGCCATGTTAGCCTCTTAGGCCATCTTTAAAGTTGGCCGCCCATTCCAGTATGGCATTTATTTGGGTAGGTGAGTAAAGATAGTGTCCAGTCAAAAACCTATGTTTTTATTTTTTAAAAAAAATTTAAAAAGAATTATAAAATATAAATATTTATATAATGATTTTTATCGATAATATTATGATTCTAATTTATTTGATGTGTAAAAAATAAATTTAAAAATTATAAATGTTCGAACATGGTTGTAAGAATAAGATGAAAGTTATTTATAAAATTAAAGAATGATGATGTGTACAGAGAGAAAGCTGATGTGGAAGAGAGAATGAAGTTTTCGGACGGACATTGTTGAGGATGGTATTAAGGATTATGGGTTGGGCCTGCCAAACTCAAGTGTACTTTCTTAATGGGCTAATGAAATTTTATGCGACCCATTAAGAAAATACCAATTCACACCCCAATGCTACTATAATATGTTTCTCCTATCAATATTTATCAATGTTTTCGTATCGAAACAATATATAAAAGTTTTGTTTAAGTACCGTACCAACTTTCTTACTAAAACAAATATTTAAAATATGTTTCTAAATCATTATTAAGCGTCCCGATGGAGTTACCACATCAGGAGTTATTGAGTTATTACCTATGTGGCACCGACTTGGTACAACACAACTCAAAATTGACAATATTATAACAGTCGGATTTTCGACTCTTATTTTGAAAAACGCATACTTTAAAATAATTTTAAAATTAGATTAATCTATTGTAAACTATCATTATGTCCTAATTACAAAGTGGAATGAGTTGCTTTTATCATATTGTGAAAATGCATACTTAAAAATTAATTTTAAAATTAAATTATTCGATTGCGATATGATAATTATATCCATCATTACAAAGTGAAATAACAAAAAAATAGTTACATTTTATCATATTTTGAAAATCTAATTATAAAATTAGATTAATCTATTGTGAAATTACCATTATATCCATAATTACAAAGTGAAATGACATAAAATTAGAGTTGCTTTTATCATATTTTGAAAAATTCAACTTTAAATTAGATTATTCTATTATGAAATGACCATTATATCCATCATTACAAAGTGAAATAACATAAAATTAGTTACTATTTATCATATTCCGAAAAATAAAATTTTAAAATAAGATTAATCTATTGCAAAATTACCATGATATCCATAAAATTAGTTACTATTTATCATATTTCGAAAAATAAAAATTTAAAATAAGATTAATCTACTGCATCATTATAACACAATTAACATAAAATTGTAATAATATTGGTAAAAGATAATATTTATTGATAAAATGACGTGTTTAATTCGTAAAGTTTCTAAATTTGATCCTCAAAATTTAATTTGACTATCGAACAATCCCTAAGTTTACAAAATATTGCAAAATCGATCGTATGGTAAAACAAATCACCAAAATTTGAGGGTCAATTCTTCGATATATATTAAATTTTGAGTACTAGATTTGTCAAAATTTATAATGTATGAGAATGACAAAATCAAAATTTTGGATTAAATTTATCTTTAAAAAACTTTGAGAATTAGATTTACCAAAATTATGAAATATTTGATTAAATTTATTAAATTATAGAAACTAAACTTTGAGTACTTTAAATATAATCAGCCGAATATTTATTGTTTCTCAAAACATGTACAAGATTATATACAAACACAACTCCAAACAAAATCCTTCATGTTTGTGTTATTGAACAAAACCTTCTCACTTTTCTTCACTAATCGTACGATCATGGAGCGCAAATGACGTGACCGCCCCTCGTCTGTTTCGTATTATACGAATTGCAGTTCAAGCATTTGTGTGCAACAAAATGGAAACTCACTTCACTTGTTCCTCCGCAGTCGTTGCAAAGAATCCATACCTTCAATGCAAAAAACCGAAGCTTATGATTCGATCCGATCCATTCGTAAAAACATTGAGTTTTCGTTTCTTACCATTTTGTTTTGGTACATTTGCGGCATAGGCGTCGAAGCAACCTGAAATTTCGATATTCATAGTGGCAAATGTTAGTATGCTGAATAAGTTCGTATTCTATTATGCTTTGTTTTTCGTTTACCTCTTGGTCGAGCTTCTCCCAGACATGTGTCATGTCACAGTACGATTTCGAGCAAACCGGACAAGCATACCTGAAATACGAACTATTAAGAACAACAAAATGACAAACACATGTATTTTCGACAAGAATACGACGGAATTGTAATAACAAATCACGGAAAACAAGCAAAAAAACATACTGAAAATGGTGTTCCATTTCCTTAAGGCAATCAAGATGGATCGTATGGCCACACGAAAGAACGGTAACTTCACTCATTGTGTCAAAAAGATACTGCATCGAATAAACAAATCCTCTTGCGTTAACGAACAAAAAATGGGGCATTACGAAAAAGATCATCACGATATGTTACCTCGAAACAAACGGGACAATTGTGATGCATAGCTTTCTCTATACATATATGGGAATCTTTTAGTGAAATTGAATAGCAACACTCTGAAACAGAAACAAGTTTAAATTATAAGCTACAAAGCTTAAATATTTCGGTAAAACAATTAACGAATATTTAACGAACACATACCACATCGATCACAATGAAAGAAATTTTCTTTCCCGCCCTTTCTGTTAAAGAAAATATCAAACATATCAGATATGAAGTTTCATTTAAAAAATATTCTCGAAAGCAACGATATCGACCTGCAGATTCCGCATTTATCACAATGATATTGATTCTTCGAAACCTGAGATTCCAAATCAAGTTACTTAACAATGTGAAAAGAGCTTATAAATTCGTCGTCAAAAATCTTACATCGTCGTCAAAATACTTGCATTTCGAGCAATAGTACTTTCCCATACAAGCTCCACAATTAACACACATCTGTTGAACCTGCAAGATAAGCAAAATATACTAGATTTAGACAAAAATCATCGAAAAAATCTTCGATGCGAGATTTTACTCACATCTTGTTCAGTGTTGCACAAGGAGCAGATAACCTGAAGAATAATAAAAAATTGTCTATTGTAAGAAGATCATTAATTCAAACAAATTGTAAAATCACAAAGATTTTGAACTGACTCTTTGAATTTGATGACGAGGGAGATCATGCCTTTTTACTGGATCTAAAACTAAAGAATTCTGCTCAATTATAACAAGAAGAACAACTCAGAATCTCTACATTTTTATGCATATAAACAGCATAAAATTTAAACCTTAGCATCGTTATGACAGTGTCTACAATCAAATGTTTCATTACAGCAAGGTGCTACAATCTTGCAACTCCTCTCATAATGCGAGCATCTGAAAATTCAAATAAAATCCCCAAATCAGATCTAAAATTCAAAATCCAAACAAGGAAAATACATTAATTCATACCCATATTTCACAAGCAAGCAGTCCATTTCGTTACACAAACACAATCAGATCAAAGCACAGTTCCCCTGGAACAAAACCCACAAAGAATCAGCCTCAATAAGCAGATATAGAACAGAAATGAGAAAAAAATGTAGATTTAAACGATCCAGGCAATACAAACCTTCCTTAAACAGCAAATAGAATGCTTTCGTGTTCAATGCTAAACGGGAAACAAATTATCCTTTATAAAGAGGTGTGGAGAATCAGAAATAAATGGGATTGGGGAACAGCTCGAAAGACGCCCAAGGTTTTATCTTTAACTTTAGAAATTTGTAGGGTATCTACAAGCAAAAGGTGGGATGACGAGGAACCACGCCAGCGCTTTGAATATGAGAAATCGACGTCTTACCTGCCCACGACACCGCTTGCGCAATAAAATTCTGATCTGACTCATCTTTTGATTCTTGATTACGAGAGAAAGTCGGTTTTGACGGCAACGGCTGAATTTTTTTTCCCATTTAAATAATAATTATTAATTATTTAATAATAAAAATAATAAATATTTAACTTTGAAGAGAAATAATTAAATTATTTTAAAAATCGATAATTATAATTAATAAATGAAAATAATGAATAAGCGCAAAATATCAACATTTTGCGGTACTTTGGACTCCACCATCCGCCACCTAATTGGATAAATCCAATTATTAAATATTTAAAGAAAATATATCCAAATTTGTTATTTGAATATTTTTATTTTAAATATTAAAAATTATCCATCAATTTTCATCTTTTAAATCAATTATTGTTATAATACATCAATTATTAAATTTCAAAGAATATATTTTTAAATTATATTCAAAAGGATATTTTAAAAAATATCATCCGTCCACTTTTTGGAAGCACGAATCGATCTTATCCAAAAGTTTTAGATATTTTTCATTATCCAAATGATTTTCCAACATAAAATTAATTTTCTTTTTCACAAATAATTAAAGAGACTATAATTCGATAAATCAATTACAAATGATAGCAGTTTATTATTATACTTCTTAACCTTTTATCTTAGACAATACTATTTTAATCTTATTTTTAATGATTTAATATTTTCAATATCATAGAATCTAATAAATTACAACATAGATATATCGAGAACTTTAATAGAATTAAAATCTTAACTCAATTAACACAAACCCCTCATTAATTAATTCACAAATTTCACTTGCCAGAAATAGTTTTTTGGATTCAAAATGAAATTTTCGAAAATTTTGTAATGTTGCATAAAAAATGTATAAAATCCAAGGAAGTTAAATCGGCCGGTACCGTGTGTACCGGTCCTGACCGGTACGAGTGATTTTTCCTATATACTGGTGATATATCGGTGATATATCGGAATATCGGTGTACCGATCATAACCGATATTTACCGGTATACCGGGATATATACCACCGGTATGACTACCATGATAAAATCTAGCTCGAGTTTCAATAGTGTTAGGTTATTATTTAAGGGATATTAACAATCACCTCTCTTAGAATAATTAAAATTTACAAAATCGGGTTTTAGATTGAGTTGTTTGTGGAGAAAATTTGGCCTGAATAGAAGAGAGAGACACATAGTTTTTTACATGAAAAACTTCAAGAAAGAAGAGAAAAAACTATAGTACCGAAAGAATAAATCTTCGGAATATGGACTATAATAAACAAAGTTATAAGGGGATTTAGCGTTCTAAACAAAGGTTAGATTACTAGAATCTAAAATCAGGCGAAATTCATATGAAAAATGGATGTATGAGATCTCATAAGAAAATCCAACAATCAAAGATTCAGGTCTCAAAACTACCGAAGATCTAGATTTATATCGTCCTCAAGAGAGTCAGTCAAAAGTCCAAAAAAGATGATATTTTTCATTTCTTGCATTCTCGCATATATAGATCTCTTTGATGGCTGAAATATCATTTAATTGTCTCTCCATTCTTCGCATCTAGCTGCCCGGTTGTGTGAAATGCTATGGTGAATCAACTAGGATGCCAGATTCATTGTTTTTTGGGATTGTATTTGTGCCCGGTTGTGTGAAATGCTATGTTGGATCAACTAGGATGCAAGATTCGTTATGTTTGGGATTGTGTTTGTATCCGGTTGTGTGAAATGCTATGTTGGATCAACTAGGGTGTGAGATTCGTTATTTTCGGGGTTGAGTTTGTGCCATAAAAGGCAGTTACATCTGTCATGAATATGCATGATGCCATAACATCTATTTAGTCCCTTAAGACTCGTACGCTCCATTGAATCTCGTAAGACCCGCTCTGTATCCAAGCATGCAAGCCCGATCGATACCTTATCCACTTGAAACTCGATCATGTCTCATGGGATTGCTTTGTTACTTGGATCTGTTTATCTTAATTAATATGTATCCAATTTGGATGTCCTATTCAAATAGCAAATATGTCTTGTTTTTGCATTCTATGTCCTTATTGTGCACAATGTCCAAAATAAATCATTATCATAATTTTTTAAGTGTACAAGTCAAATATGGGTTGAAATAATAACAATTTAATCAAATTACTGACAATTTAAGAACCTAAATTGCTACTAAAAATAAATTAATATACTTACAAATTTATAAAACTTAAATAATTAAGAATGAAATTTCTCTTAAATTATTGCACGTGAAAAATGACAAATTATCGAATATTTGATAGAAGATATTGTGAGCATATNAATCTAATAAATTACAACATAGATATATCGAGAACTTTAATAGAATTAAAATCTTAACTAAATTAACACAAACCCCTCATTAATTAATTCACAAATTTCACTTGCCAGAAATAGTTTTTTGGATTCAAAATGAAATTTTCTAAAATTTTGTAATGTTGCATAAAAAATGTATAAAATCCAAGGAAGTTAAATCGGCCGGTACCGTGTGTACCGGTACAAGTGATTTTTCCTATATATTGGTGGTATACCGGTGATATATCGGAATATCGGTGTACCGATCATAACCGATATTTACCGGTATACCGGGAGATATACCACCGGTATGACTACCATGATAAAATCTAGCTCGAGTTTCAATAGTGTTAGGTTATTATTTAAGGGATATTAACAATCACCTCTCTTAGAATAATTAAAATTTACAAAATCGGGTTTTAGATTGAGTTGTTTGTGGAGAAAATTTGGCCTGAATAGAAGAGAGAGACACATAGTTTTTTACATGAAAAACTTCAAGAAAGAAGAGAAAAAACTATAATACCGAAAGAATAAATCTTCGGAATATGGACTATAATAAACAAAGTTATAAGGGGATTTAGCGTACTAAACAAAGGTTAGATTACTAGAATCTAAAATCACGCGAAATTCATATGAAAAATGGATGTATGAGATCTCATAAGAAAATCCAACAATCAAAGATTCAGGTCTCAAAACTACCGAAGATCTAGATTTATATCGTCCTCAAGAGAGTTAGTCAAAAGTCCAAAAAAGATGATTTTTTTCATTTCTTGCATTCTCGCATAGATAGATCTCTTTGATGGCTAAAATATCATTTAATTGTCTCTCCATTCTTCGCATCTAGCCGTCGTTGATGCTATAAAAGGCGGTTACATCTGTCATGAATGTGCATGATGCCATAACATCTATTTAGTCCCTTAAGACTCGTATGCTCCATTGAATCTCGTAAGAGCCGCTCTGTATCCAAGCATGCAAGCTCGATCGATACCTTATCCACTTGAAACTCGATCATGTCTCATGGGATTGCTTTGTTACTTGGATCTGTTTATCTTAAATAATATGTATCCAATTTGGATGTCCTATTCAAATAGCAAATATGTCTTGTTTTTGCATTCTATGTCCTTATTGTGCACAATGTCCAAAATAAATCATTATCATAATTTTTTAAGTGTACAAGTCAAATATGGGTTGAAATAATAACAATTTAATCAAATTACTGACAATTTAAGAACCTAAATTGCTACTAAAAATAAATTAATATACTTACAAATTTATAAAACTTAAATAATTAAGAATGAAATTTCTCTTAAATTATTGCACGTGAAAAATGACGAGTTTTCGAATATTTGATAGAAGATATTGTGAGCATATTTTCGTCTTACATTATATTTTCATATCCCAAGCTTGAGGAAGCAAGCCATTCTTCACCGTCGATGAATGAGAGATCAAGATATGGAGCTACTTCCATCGTCGTCATTTGCTTTCCATACCCGACTCTCCCGGTTGCATTCGATCCCGGACCGGAGCATTTGTACTCACCAAAAGTAACATTTCTACAAATACACATACAATTGTTCAAGAACATTGCATGTAGTGAAAATGTAAATAGGTTAAGTTACATACTTATCCTTAGAAGACGAGTTCCAATCGTTCCAACCATCGGTGGCAATGATATCGGCCATGTAAGTTCTAGCAAAGATAACCGTAGAGAAATCACCCCATGCTCGCCCAAGCCACACCTTTCCGCTCCCAATTACATTGCAGTTCACGAACGAGAAGCCTGTATTTTCATCAAGTGATCTCCGACCTAAAAAACATGAACAAATCAATTATCATAGTTCGGATTAAAGAATGCTACATTACTTAACGAACCTTGTGCGGTGATACTTCCAGTGACCCTCCTTAAGGAATCTTCTTTAGCCGTTGAGTTAATGGTGCAATTCTGAATATGACAATTTACATGGAGAGTGTGCATAAATATAATTATAAGGAAATAATATTATATTATAAAAAATTTGATCATGTCAATTACTATGATATATTTCTTGCATCATAAATCATTCTAATGTGAGACAAATTCATTCTCAACATACGTGTCTAGAAATCGAGGATTAATCGTTTGTACCTCAAAGAGGGATCTTCCATTTCCAAAAATGAAATCTATGGATCCTTGAATGAAGCATTGGTTGTAATAGTGTCGACCTTGATCATCGTTGAGAGTGTCTTGTGAGCCGTAGAACCCACAACCGTACAAGGCAGATTGGTCTCCGGAGACTCTCAGTGCCAATGCCTGACCACCAATGATACCGGGATTCGGGGCCGGAGCTGTGTTCTTTCAAGGTTTACGTATAAGTATGTTGAATTTATTCATGATGAATATGAGATGAGAAGTTTACCATAAAACTTATGTTGTAGGCGATGAAATTTTGAGAAAACACGGCAAAAGTAGAGCTATGTGCCGTCCCACCGGTGTTATTCGCCGTGTCGTTCCACTCCACGGCCGTGTTAAGATACCCTTGCCCTTGCACTATCAACTTTGTCTTGTTGTGATTCACCACAACTTTTTCCCTAAAAATTATGTGAAACGTAAAATCACAATGTATATAGTTGATATATCTATAATATACACGAATATCAATTGTGATTGATAAAATTTGTAACGACCCGTCTTTCCGCTTGCACGATATTGTCCGCTTTAGACTAGGCTGACCCTAATGACACCCACCTAGTCATCGATATACCCACAATATACTAGTATTACTACAATGTTCGGTTAGTTCGTGTTCGTTTAAATTAAAATATGAATATTGTTCGATCGATATAACGAGCTTAATAAAAATATGAACGAACACAAACATGTTTCCGAACATTCAAATTTGAGTATGTTATATTATTTCTACACGAACGAAAGAATCCGAACGAACTTGAACACAAAACGAACAGATTCAAACATAAATGAGCATGAATACGAACATTAACATGAAAGAGAATATGAACAAAATATTAGAAATATGAACAATGCTCGAATACGTTTTTCTATTCAAATTATAATATAAACGAACACAAACAAGCCAACTCGACTCGTTCGAATCCAATAAGAGCCTTAATTGACTTACCTATATGTCCCATAATCTACCACAATAAGTGTCCAAGAATCACTTAAATCAGCAACAACATCCACAGCCTTCTGCAGTGTGCTAAAGTTACCACAACCCTTCATATCAACCGTCAACACGACATTTACATTATAAATTTCGACAAGGCTCGAATTCCTCAAGCTTCCGTCGCAGGAGTTAGCCCTCCGTTTTCGATGATGATCTTTTCTTCCAAGAAAAGAAACTATCATCTTCTCCATCCACATTCTACTAGTGACTCGCCTTACAAGCTCGATTTCGGTTTCGATTGATTCATTTGATGCAGATAAACGAAGGGAAATCGTGAAGGATAGAAGAAGAATGGTTGAAGTAATGAACAAGAAGAAAATGTTAGCTTTAGATGTATCCATTAGGTGTGTGAAAATATGATGGATTTTGAGTTTTATTTGTATGTTATGGTGAAAAGTGTTGATTGGCTTAGGAGGAAAGAAAGATAAAAAGAAGTGGCATTTGGTAGATTCAAAAATTTGTATTAAAAGATAGTATTTTCGGGTTACCGAAAGAAAAATTACGTAGTTGACTTCCAAAATTTAAAATATTAGTATTATCGAAGATTTAAAATTGTTTAAGAATGTCAACGAGTGTAAAATAAGGGTTTCTATTTTTGTTGTGTGAGCAATTTTGCCAATTTAATATATTATTTTTGTAATTTTTAAGTTTAGAGATAGTATTTATAAAATTAAGGGGCAAATACAAACATTGCTATTTTATGATTCATTAACTAATATTAGGTCAAACTTAAATTGACAGGAAGGTCAAATATGCAATTATATAACATAAAGAGGATGATCCTACAATTTTCTAAAGTTTATGGATCAATACGAACAATTGTAATAACTTATGGTGTTATTTTGCAAGTTTTAAGGTTTAGTGGATTGGCCTTTTATACTATATTAATGTTTACGTGTCTTTTATAACATAAAGTGAAATATAACTTGCCATCGTGATATGAGAAAATTATTAATTTGATACGCAAAGCTGATCTTGATTGCAAATTTAATTCTCAATATTTTTAAAATGATAATATATGAGTTATAATATGATCTATGAGTGAATAAATATGTGTTTAAACATTTTATAAAGGAAAATTACGACGGCGATCCTCATTAAAATAGTGTAATTTCAATTCTCTTAAACTTTAGAAATCATGTATTTAACACATGAACTTTCAAAATCGTTCAATATGGCCGTTGAGTGAATAATAGTGATTTTTATTCTTTTTAGTGTGAGTAATATTAACAATTTATGTGTTGTATTTTACTTTTTCAAATTTTGGAAATATAATAATTACATATTTTTAAGATTAATGTGTAAAATACAACTATAAATGAATTTAAACATTAATAAGTGTTACGATAAACTATAAAAAAAATTGGAATTTCGTTGTATAACTATACAATATTTAAACTTTGAGAACATGATGTTTATAACTTTAAAAAATTAGAGGATTAACAATATATATTATAATAATTTTGTAGATTCTACATGCAATTTATAAATTTCGAGCATCCCTTTTAAACTATTTATAATTGGAAGGTTACAGACAAAAACCACTATTTTATAAAACACAAAATCGTAAAAAACATTTGTTGACAACCCTTAAACCGGGTACCAAGGATGCGTTCTTGTTAAGAACCATTAAACCCGGTACCAACGAGGAGTCCTAAGCAAGAATGAAGGGGGTCAGACCCAATCGAGAATTCGACAGCTGAAATTATCAAACAGACCGATCGGTCCCGGAAAACAACTTAGGGTGATCGGTCCAGGCAAACAGCATAGGGCGATCGGTCCCGACAAACAGTTTATGACCAACATACCGATCGGTCCCGACAGTTTGCTTAGGGGCAACATACCGATCGGTCCCGGCAGTTTGCTTAGGGCCAGCAGACCGATCGGTCCGGCAGGCTGCTTAGGGCTAAACAGACCGATCGGTCCCGGCATTTCGCTTAGGGGCAGCAGACCAATCGGTCCGGCAGACTGCTTAGGGTCAAGCAGACCGATCGGTCTAGGCAGTTTGCTTAGGGTCAAGCAGACCGATCGGTCCCGATAGACTGCGTAGGTCCCAGCAGACTACATAGGCCCTGACAGGCTGCATGTGGGCCCATCAGCAGGAGGAGGCCAATTGGGAGGAACTCTAGCCGCTGTAATTTCATTTCCACTGCTCTTATTCCCTTTGTATATTTCATTGATTTATTAATGAATTTGCCGTAGAGGTTCTCCTCTCGGCAACGTGGTTTTTTTCCCATTTCTTAAGAGGTTTTTCCACGCTAAAATCGCCTGCGTTCTTTCTATTTTCTTATTTAAAGTTGTCTCCACAAATAACAAATAAAACCGATTTTCAGAATCCGGTGACTGTTGGTACCCCTAAAAAGGAACCACAACAACATTCATCATTATAAAATAATAATGTTTTGATTGTGAAAACAAAATCATATGGAGAAAACATAAATAAATGTTACTAAAAAATTCGTTAACATTTTCATGTATTTTAAGCTACGTGATAGGTTGGGCCGTCGGTCGGTCCAATAACGGACAACTTAAAATTATTTTAAATAGTTTGTTTATTTTAATTTAATATTTAAATCTAAAATATATTTAAAATATAAAGGATAATTAAATTGTTCGGAGAATTAATACAATCAAGTTAGTGAACTTTATTTTTAATACTCAATTATGATTATATTCGAGAAAAGATTACATTAAAAGATGAAATAAGTATTTAAATTTATATATTTTATCCAAAATAACAATATCCATCTTTATGTGAAATTGAGATACAAGTTATATTGAAAATAAGATTTATATTTATTATTTATGATTAGAATATCATACTATACTATAATAGAAAAAATTCATTTTTAATCTTTCAAATTTGCTTATAAATAAATTTTAATCCCAAAATTCAAACAAATTTAAATTAAGTTCTTTAAATATGATATATCAAGTGTAATACAAAGTTATTACAATACTCCTAAACTTAAATAATTATAATAAATATTAATAAATTAAGTTTCACCATTTATAAAAGATACATAAATAAAATAATTATTAAGTTAAATATTTATATATATAATCGAAAGGATCAGGTGACATGTAAATTTACATTTTTGAAATTTGAATACTAAATTTTCGTAAATAAAATATTGATTTATAAATGTGAAACATAATTACTATAATTAATTGAGTTTAGGAATATTCTAGTAATTTTAGAAAAGAGAAATTTGTAATATATAAATATTTAATATGAATTTTTTTATTTGAATTTTATATTATATTAATTTTAGATGAAATTGATTTCTAACCAAATTTGAAATATTAAAAATGAATTTTTTATATTATAATATTTTTACAAAACCAGTCGATTGGATCTCCGGTAAATCCAATTTAAAAACCTATATTTTTAAAGACCAACAAATAATTTAACATTTTTCCATTTAAATAAACTCCAAAACTGTGTAATGACGGAAATGCCCAAACGTGAATATTAAGCTAAACATGGCATTGCCACGTAGCATGCCTGTGAGAATTTTCTAGTATTTTATTTACACGTGTCACTCTCTCCTAACCGCTCACCGTTCACATGTCTTCTGGAAATTTGTAGCATCTGCTCTTCAAAATTCATATAATCCCTCCATTGTAGTCTCTCCTGCTTCAAATCGTTTTTTAACAATGGCTTCGAGGCAATCGGCACAAGAGGAAAGAGCTAAAGAAGCGGCGAGGACGGCGGCGGAGGAGCTAGAGGAGGTAAACAGAGAGAGGAAAGGAACTTCCGATGAGAGAACTCCGGGAATGGTTGAGAATTTGATAAGATCTTTTCAAGGAACAGTGGAGCATGCAAAAGAAGCTGTAATGGGTAAGTCTAATCAGACGGCGGAGGAATCTTCTCGGAAGGCGGAGGAGTATAAGGATTACATGGCGGAGAAAACTTGGGAGGGAAAAGATGCCGTCGGTCGGAAATCACAAGACGCGGTTGAGAAGACTAAAGATGCTAAAAACTCAGTGGCGGAGAAGGCGAAACAAACAAAAGACTCCGCCGTGGATGCCGGAGTGAGAGCGAAAGATTCAACGATGGAGAAAGCTGCTGAGATGAAGGATGCTGCTGTGGAGAAGACAAAGGAAGCTAAGGATTACGTTGCTGAAAAGGCGAAACAGGGGAAGGATGTAACAATGGAGAAAGCTGCTGAGACGAAGGATTCTGCGGCGGAGAAGACGAAGGAAGCTAAAGATGCAACAATGGAGAAGGCAAAAGAAGGTAAAGATGCAACGGTGGGGAAGATTGTTGGGATTACGGATACGGCGGCGGAAGCTGCTAAAAGGGCGGTGGACTTTTTAACGGCGAAGAAAGATGAGACAAAGCAAGCTGCCGGCGAAGTTACAGAATCTGCTGGGAAGAGGGCGGAGGAGACTAAAGAATCAGCTCAGGTCAGTCGGTTGTAAGATTTTTTGTTAATTTCAGAGTGGATTAATAAAGAGTTTCTTCAAGAAATCGCCATGAAAATGCAAACTAAACTCAAGGAAAACTAACTGAGTTTTTTACAGGGAAAGTACGAGGATACCAAGCAAGAAGCTACAAGAAAAATGGAAGACATGAAGCTAGGAGAACAACACAGCGTTACTGAGAGGTATAGAACAGTTCTTCAGTTGTTCCAGATTCAGAACAATTTCTAGGTCTTACTTTTTCTCTAATGTTCAGTAGGGACACCGGAGTTGCTGCCGGCGGCGGCGGGATATTGGGTGCGTTGGGAGGAGTTAAAGATGCGATCAAAGATACACTGATGCCACAGCAACCCAGGAAAGATAGCGAAAATAGACGAGGAGTTGATGAAAGTGGCGTGGCGGCGGTTGTGGAGATGGATAAGGCCAATAATGAATCTGATCAAATGGCCGGGCCGGGAGTTGCCCGCGTCCGCCTTGTTCACGATGATCCTCCTTCGAGATTTCGATGAATGTTGTTCCTCTTTTGGATATTCACGCTATGTTTTATTTCCATATGAATAAATGCAGTTCAGTTCATGGCGAATTTTGTTGATCTTGTAGAATCAACAAAATTGTTGTAGAGATACAACAAAATACATAGTCCAGAGATGTATCCTTATTCTTTATCGACTCTCTCAAAGCATGAAAACGCACTTTAATGTGTTTTGCACTTTAATGTGTTTTGCTCTTTCAAAATATCTGTGATCTTTTGCAATTTGAATAGCAGCCGTATTATCAACTCTCAATGAAGTGACTTGATCTTCATCGAATCCAATATCTTTGAATATCTGCCTCAACCAAATAGAACGTTTCACCCCAGAAGTTGTAGCTACGTACTAGCAGTAGATTTTGTGACGATGTTTTGTTTTTTTTGTTTCCCATGAAACAACTGCATTATTCAAATACAGAATGTTGTCTGTGGTACTTTTTGCATCATCACATCCCGTGTAGTCACTATCCACATATCTACTCAATATAGGTTTCTCATTTGGAACATCAGGCCAAGATTAGAGGTTTCTTTAGCATACCTGAGTACTCTCTTGATTGCCTCCCAATGATTTTTCAACGGCTTGTGCATGAATCTCGACAACACATTCACATCATAATTTATATATGGCCTGGAGTGTGATAAATACAACAAGTTTCCAACTAAACTTCGATAGAGAAAACAATGTGCAGCAACAGAATTTTTTAGAATATTATAAATTTAGTTTTGGATACATGGGGTTTTACTTGGATTTGCTTCTGTCATTCTAAATTTTTCCAGCAACTCATTGCAATATTTTTGTTGTCACAAAAGTACCCACAGCCTTGTCTTGGTGTATCTCCAAGCCGAGATAGTATTTCATGATTCCTATATCACTCATTTCAAATTTAGCATTGACACATTTTTTGAACTCATTCATCACCTCATAGTTGTTTCATGTGACAAGCAAATCGTCAACGTATAATGAAATAATATGAATGTTGTTACCTTGACATCTTTTGATATAGAGAGTATGATCTGGTTGACTTCTTTGAAAATTGTTTTTTATCAAGAATGTGTTGAACAATGCAATTTGAGCTTGCTTAAGACTATAAAGAGCTTTTTTAGTTTATACACATAATGTGTCTAATCCATTACTTCAAAACCTTCCGGTTGTTCAATATACACATCTTCCTAAAAATGGCCGTTTAAAAAGGATGTTTTCACGTCCATATAATGCACCTCCCATCCTTAATTTATTGCAAGTGCTAATAGAAGTTTTATAGTGTCCAGCCTCGCTACGGGAGCAAAAACATCACTATAATTGACACCATGAATTTGTGATGAGCCCTTTGCAACCAATCTAACCTTAAACTTATTCAAGCTTCCATCTACATTCAATTTTGTTCGATAGACCCATTTGACACCAACTACTCTTTTATCACTTGGTCTCAACACAATGTCCCAAGTCTGATTTTTTTCAATTGATTGTATTTCATCATTCATAGCATCAATCCATTTATTTTCCCTTGATGCTTCTTGAAAAGTGCATAGATCAAATATCATCAGATTTGTGGAATATTATATATCTCTCAAAGATCTAACTTTTGCTCTACATTATTCTTCATCTTCGTCAACTAAATTTGAGTCATTTTGTTTATAATTTTCCTCATTTTCAACTTCTGTATTTTCACTTTCTTAAGATCTATTTCCAAAAGAATAAGATTCAAAGACTTCATGTTGACTATTGGCTTCTTTTTGGAATTTTTCAATGGACATATCAATTTAGAATTTTCAATTAAAGGATCTTCCTCTTCAAGTCTCCTATCATATATTTTAGTTCCATGTACAATAGTTTCTTGAATATGATAAGGATTTTCCAATCATATTGATGATGGTAGATGGTCCACACTTTTTATTTTCTTCACCTTTATAGTAGATGTACTTGAAAAAGGAATGTTATATTTTATTTGATTGTTTCCAATCCCACTCTGTCTTTTAAAAAAACGTCTCTACTTATAATGATTTTTCTTGTTTGAGGATATAAAATTCTGTAACCCTTGATTCCATTGTCATATCAAACAAGAATCTCAACTCTTGATTTTTCATCTAGTTTGGTCATTTTTTCATATGGAATATGGACATGGCAGATGATGCTAAATACTTTCAGATGTTGCACCGACATTTTACATTCATGTCATAATTCATATGATATTTTTTCTCCTAAGATCTTTGAGAGCAATGTATTTAATAAATATATTGATGTAGAAGCGGTCACTGCCCAACAAGAAGCATATAAATTTTTTTCTCAATTTCACAGATTTTTTTAAAAAAATCGGAAATATATTCTTCCCCGTTATCAGACCTCAACCCTTTTATTTTTCTCTCAGTTTGTTTCTCAACCATAGCTTTAAATCTTTTAAATATGCTGAAAGTTTCAAGTTTTGACTTCAAAAAATATATCCAAAAATATATGCTATAATCATCAATAAAAGTGATAAAATATTTACTTCCATTCTACGATTCTTCTTTGATTGGTCCGCATGTATCCTTATGAATTAGATCCAATTTGTTCTGAGATCTAGAGCAGCTTTCATTGAATGGCAGGTGTGACATATGCTATCACAAAAGACAATATCGGGAAAATTTACCACCATGACATTTCTTTTTAATATTCTGATATTCCTAATTCCATAATACCCAAATCGTCGATGCCACAACTGAGATTTTTCATAAACATGCATACAACTTTCCTCAATGATTCATTATGGAGCTATACTGAACAAATTATTTTGGAGCATTTTCAACTCAAGTTTAACATCTTGAGTTGAATTTTCAATCATCCACATCTCATTGTGAAAATACATTTTGAATTCTTGTTTGAGTAGTTGTCCTAAGCTGAGAAGATTATGTTTCAAACTCGGTACAAATAAGACATCATTTATTTCAATTTTCCCATTTAAGCATGAAATTTAAATTTTTCCATTCCCTTTCACATATGTGGTGTGTCCCGTGGCTGATCTCACAATTCGATTTTTGGAAGTTTCAAATTTTGAAAATAAGGATTTATCCTTACACATATGCCTCGAACACCCGCTATCTAGAATCCAACTCGAGTCCCTCGCAATTGACATTGACAAACATATTTCAAAATAACATTTTTCTTCAAATGATATTTCAACAAAATTTGCTTGATCATCTTTTTCTAGACTTTGGCACACCAAATGAACATGTCCAAGTTTTCCACATTTTTACATAAAGCATCAGGTCGCCAAAAATAGAATTCAGGCTTATCATTTATTTTAAAGCAATGTGAGCATGGAGGATACGACTACCTTTTTTGAGGATAGTTGCTCCTTTGTGCATAAGATGTAACTTTTTATTTAACAGTACAATAAATTCTAGCAGACTTAAGATTTATATACTTAGATTTCTCTTTACCATAAACCACCGAAGATAGTCCCAAATTTTGAGTTTGCAAGGCTAACTCTGAATTTGTGTTTTCTTCCTCAATTTCGGGTGGCATCATTGCCATTCTATTTTCAGAAGTCTGCAAAGAACTAATGAGTTCAATAAAATAGTATTTTTGAACTTTCCATTCACTTGTAGAGCACATAACATATGTTCAAATCGGCTAGGTAAACTCATAATTGTTTTCTCAACGATTTTTTCATCAGAAAGATCTCCACCAGTGTTCTAATCTCATTGACAATTTTAACCGTTCTATCATAATAATCCTTCAAGCATTCCTTAAAGTGCATCTGATTCGCTTCAAAATCAACCATTCGATTTCTCGCTTGAATCTTTCTTACCTCATCCCCTCCTTCGTAAAGACTTTTCAATTTCTACCAAATTTCTTTCGATGTATTGCAATCAACAATTTTGTGAAACATATCAATGGTGAGTGCATCATGGAGTATGGTGAGTGTTCCAAAGAGTATTTTTTGTGAGCAACCACATCACTTTCATTTGAAGATTATGCTAAAGTAGATGATCCAATATCTGATTCAATATAATGCCATAAATTCGCAGCTTTCAAATATGTGGTAATCTTTGTAACCCAAGAGAAATAATTTTGTCCATCAAATACAGGTGGTGCTCTCATGGAATTCAATGTCATTTTTTCAATAATTAGCAAATTTAACAAGTTCTCAAAGAAAAACGTAATATTTGGAATATGTCTATTACTGATCGTAAGAGCTCCGATACCATGTTGATGTTGTAGAATGAAGAATAATAGATAATCTGTGCAAATAAACCATATATTAAGCAAAAGCTTTGCAGAAAACAAGTTTTTCAAACATCCAAACAAACATTATAACAACATGCAAGAGAAAACATAGATAGATGTTTTTTCAACACACAAAGCAAGTTTTATACGTTGGGCCAACACCTTAGTGACTCACAAGGTCCATATTAAAGAGGTCATAGTCCAAATCATCAAAAGCTGGCAGCCTGCTTCAACAAATTTGACAGCGTAAAACTAAACCTCTAAAGGTTTACAGGTCTTCGGTGCCCCCGATCTGTATTCTAGTTGCTTCAAGAATTCTGAATAAGAGTTAGGACGAATGCATTACATGGGCATGAGAAGGCCACTGGGCTTAGTAAATAAAAGAAAATATATATTTATAAAATAAGCTTAAAATTATATAATATGATCCAAATTATATAACATAATAGCGTGTCATTATGAATCTAATTTTCTACACTGCGTTATATTTAAATGAATAGTTTGATCATACAAATTAAATGTTATATACTTCTAAGGGCATCTACAACCCTGGGTGGACGCTTTGACATGACGTCCGTACATCCGTCTACCCATGGTTGTATTAATTAAATTTGTTTATCCGTCCACCATGTTGGCTATCCATCGATGATATTGTTAGGAGAGAAGATATCCATCTCTCTCCTATCACTTTTATCAAATTCTATTAATTTTAATATATTTTTCTTATTATTTTTATTCATTTCCATTAATTTTAATATATATTTTATCCATTTTCTCCCCATTTTTTCACTCCAAATGTTTAGTTATGTTTATGTGTTTAGATGTGAATTGATATTATAAACTTACAAACTCTAAATCTTCATTTTTATTGATGATATGATTTTTATTTGTTTTCTTATTTTATAATGGATTTAAGGACGAATCCAAAGTTTCTTAAAATTATAAATATACATTACTTAGTAATTTATTAAAATTAAAAAAATATATATATAAATATAAGTGTCCGGATAAGGATGTAGTTATGATATGATAGTTAGTTTATTTAAATATTAAATTAATATTAATGAAAGAGAATGATAATGTGGAAAAAGAAAAAACTAACGTGGAAAAAGAGAAACAAAATGTCCGGACGGACAAGGTTGTGAATACCCTAAACATTCACTAAACATCTCTTCCATCAAATTCAATTGCGAAAATGACAACAACGTCCCCACAAAATTTTGTGATTTTGATAACTTTTATTTTCAAATTTTAACTTGAATTTGTTATAAGGGGATCATTTTGACAAAAACAATATCCAATAATTTCCTAAGTACAAAATTAATCATCATGAGAACTAATTCTTTTACACAATTAATTTTACCATATAACTAATTCTTTTACAAGAGAACTAAGTATAATGACTAATTTTATCTTCAAAAATCTTTGAAGACTAAATTATTATAATTAAGAAACAACACGATCGATTTTATCTAATCATACAAACTATGAGAACTTATATGCCATAAACTCAATTCAACGAGATATATTCTAATTTTGTTATCATAAAAAATTATTAAATATATAAAAAAAACAAAATTTGGTACCCCACTAGTTCGATTTACTACCATACAAAAAACTCGATTTACATTTGTTAGATCTATAGACAAATGCCTATCAAGATCACATGTTCTAACTACAACCACCTTTAAACAAATTTTTAAATATATATAAAAAATCAAATTTAATACGAGTCGGAATATAATTTGTTAGATCAATAGACATCACATGTTCTAACTACAATCACTTTTTTTAATATATAAAAAAATCAAATTTGGTACATGCCGATATACAAACAAAAAAACCCGATTTGCATTCGTCTATGTAGCAAGATCACATGTTTTAAGCACAACAACCATGCAAAGTATAATAGACATACAAGTTCATGTATACAAAGAACAAGGTATTTCAACAGCTCTGTATAAAGATTTCAAGAAGCACATTAATATTGGAATCACAACAAACAACTAATCATTCAACAAGCTTAAGGCATAGGCATTTCAAAATCACTCACTAAATAACAAAACAAAGTGTGCATCTTATAAATCAACTGTATAATCCAAAGACGTAATATAAAACGATACAAAAGCACCTTAATTATATCCCACGAAACATCTTACTTCGGAGAGTGTCGAAACAAGGCGTATCGTTATTTCCCTATTGAATGCTGAAACCACTGCATTAGTTTCAAATAAGCAAGCTCAAGTAAAAATGGCTAAGGAAGGGAAGTTTGATGATACCTAGGATAATGTCCCTTAAAAAATGAAGAACAGACACCTAGTACTTTTAAATTCCCCTTCTTCTACGCTCTTCAACCTGGAGGGGAGTTATTGAAATGGAATCTATGCAAAGTCCACCTTTAGAATGTGTGCAGTCGATTTGTTTCATCGAGAATTTGACTTCGGTTTCGGGATCTGATTCAGAAACTATAAATTCACCTACTTTATACTCGGTCCAGTATCCACGTCTATTATTTCCATTAGCCCCTTCAGTTTGAGGGTCATCTAAGAAGCATTCCATAGATGCTTGATAGCCGTTTGATGTAGACATTTCGAATTTAACGGGCCTGATCTCCCAACCATGAGTATGCTCAAAATTGGTTATACGACGTCCTAGTCTTCTTGAAAATCTACCAAGGTGAATCCTGAATGAAACCATATATATATCGGGTGGAAAAGGGAACTTCACTACACCATCAACCTCAAACCACCATATTTGCTGTAAGTAGGCCACGACGTTGAATCTGCAAGCAACAAGAACTTCGAATCAATAGGGAAAAAATAGAAATGCCATTTTTAGTGTTTTTGGGAGTATTTCAAACAGCTTCTCTAATTTGGAATCATGAAACAAATCTCTAGACGATAACGAACAAAAATTCATCATTGAATAAAGATCAAGTTAACAGGAAAACCTCAAATCAATATAAATGCCTATTTTAGTGTTTTTGGGAGTATTTCAAACAGCTTCTCTAATTTCGAATATTGAAACTAATCTCTAGACAATAACGAAAAAATTCAAAACATTGCCTAATGATCAAGCTAACAGATAAACTTCAAATCAATAGGGAAAATATAGAAATGCCTATATTTAGTTTTTTTGGGAGTATTTCAAACAGCTTCTCTAATTTCTAATCTTGAAACTAATCTCTAGACGATAACGAAAAAATGATCAAGCTAACAGAAAAACACCTTAACATAGAGAAGAAACCTTCTATGGTTAAATGATCCCATAGCATCAAATTCAGAATTAAACGATGAGAAGCATCAGAAAATGAGAACTTACCTGGATTCCTCAGATGGGATCCATGTCCAGTATCTCCTGTCATCAATGCCAGTTATTGCCATTGCCCTTGCCGATACTGACATACGAACTTTACCAGTATGTTTATCCAGCCACACTAACTACATTGTAATAGAATATAATGAAGAATTGGTCTATAAAAGAATATTATGAAGATAAATATGAAAAATAAAGGTTCACTGTGTTCTAAAACAAAATGAATCAACAAAAATCTTTCATTCCGATACACATAATAATACTATTGCTCGGAACTAACAGTACACTTCGTAGCCCCAAGATAGTATTAAACAGAGCAGCAATTGAACTTCCAAAAGTGCGATCTTCAACAAATCAAAGGTAAATCATATGAAATTAGAACACCAACAAAAATAAAGAAACAAATCAATTGAAGAGGCATGAGATTCATAACTTGATTTAATTAATTACAGGGCAAGTGCAAAATTAACGAGTAGTTAGAACTAAAATAAAGATCACTGCTGTCAACAGCGTGAATAAAATAAAACCCAGAAAAGTGGAATGAAAAATCAAGGGATTCAATCACATATGAAGCTTAAAAGAAATGATTAAAGCTAATCAAGGTAACACCGAAAACGTGCCTTATCGCCATCGAAGGAAAGAGGACGCGAAAGAATAGAAAATATATCCTTCTTTCTTCGATTCTGATCGGCATCAAGCTGCAAGAGTAGTTGAAATATGACCTGATAATTAGATGGAAGCTTCGCTTTCCAAACGGCGTCTGAAGAAGCGGCACCGCGAAAAGCGCGGTTGAGTCGCGCTAAGTTACATATCTCCGGCGGGGTAAGATATAAAAATACACAAGCCACACAGCTCTCCGGTATATCCCCCAAACCCGTCCCATCGTTCCCTGAGGTGTTTTCAGTCAAACTTGATAATGATGCTCCCATCTATACAAACATACACTCTTTTCAGCGTAGATATATAACGATGCAGCCTCAAAAAATTCTTTATTACCCGGCGGAAGCGGCGCCGAAGAGAAGAAGAACGAAATTGCCTTCGGAATCCAGTTGTCTTTTCCAACTGATTTTTAAAGGAGAAAAAGAAGGCGGAAATGAAAAGAAAATGTAATTAAAAATAATAATCTAAAAACCGCGTAAGATAAGGATCAATGGCTATCGCCTATTCTTATCATGCGCACACTTTTTTAATTCCATAATACAACTATATATTGATTTATTTTATTGTTTGTTACATTTGGGTTCAAAATATATTAAATTTGATTTAATGTTACTTTCACTTTCAAGTTTGAAATTAATAAAATATAAACATTATAATCGAATATCAAAGTTCATATTTCAATTTTTAAATTTTAGTGATTCCGGTTCAATAAATATGGGATAGTGAATTTAACATTTATTTAATTTTAAAATAATAATTCCATATTTTATTATATAATTAATTCTAATATTATGGTTACTTTTTATTTAATTAAATTTTATAAAATTAAGCATTTTTGGTATGGACCGAAATCTAGCCGGAGAATTTTGATATTTATCGAACCGAATAGACAAAATTCAGTTTGGTATTCGACGGTAAAATTATGGCCATTTGGTTTTTGATATTTGGTTCAATATATACCGAATGAAAACTATGATCATGGATTTGGTTCGTTTGAGATTTGTGTTTGGTTTGTATTTCAATTATTGAAAATTAATATAATATATAATATTATTATTTCGTGAACCTCAAATAATTTAAAATATTTGAAATTAAGTTATTTAGGAATTTAAACTCAATTCAAAGATTCAAAAAAATCGAAGTCAAACCTAAATCTAACCAACATCAGTTCGTATGCAGGTCTAATCAAGCGATCCATCATGCTATTTATTCTATGAGTTTTAAAATAAATATAACATTGTCACAAAATAAAAAATAATAAATAACACTGATGGACATAAATGACATGGGGGAAGATTCCGTTTTCTGTCCAAATACACTTTTTTTTCTTCTGTTATCTATTTTTTTATATATATATATATTTTTATTAAAAAATGAGATCGTTTTATTAAAACTACATTATGCTTCTGTTTTTTTCCAGCGTTGCCTTTCTTTTCTTCCCTTCCCTTCCTTAAATGTTGCTCGGTTCTTGTTTTGTTGCCGTCCACAGTCCTTTTTAAGGTAATTTACGATTATGCTATTTCTTCCATTTCGAATGTAATTTTCAAAGAAGCTAAAGCTGACTTGTGGTGGCCAAAGATGGGAACCGAGGCTATGGAGGAGTAAATTTGGAGAGGGCCGATAAAAAAGAAAAGAGATTGGTGACCAAACATTTGGAAGATTTTGATGGAGAACTCTTTGGAGAAGAATTACTTTAACATGATTGATGTGGATTCTATATGTAGCAAATCCAGTTACTTGAGTTCTGTGTACTGTATAATTAGATGGTTTTCTGAAATGATGATCACAAGCTTGAAAATTAAATAAAATAAAAAATATTATGAGCTCGGTTTCTATAACAATGAAATCGAGCTAAAAAATTACAATCCTATCAAAGTCTATCACTACTATATCAATAATAAGATAAAAATAATTGGTATTTCATCAAATTTTAAAAATTCACGGATATTGACGCAATGTCATCTTCTGATACTGTGCAAATTTTCCCTTTGGATAATGTTTTCGTAGTTTGCCCATTTTTGTAACAGGGTCGGGGGTTTGTATCTATGTAATTGGATCCGCCAATTTTCTTTAACCGGGTTTGGTTTGTATCCATATAATTTGGCACCGACTCTTCAATTTTTCACTTTCTCCTTTATCGGATCGAGTCGGAGGGTCCAACTCGATTCGACTCTTCACACAAAACGATATTGTTTTGATTTCTTCCTTAATTTGATTTATTTCTTCATCGAAAACGTATTTTATGTGCTTTCACGACTTTATTATGTTGTCGATCTACTTGTGAATTCTTTTTACAAACGATGATGTATCAAAAAGTTGTTGTTTTTTGGGAAATAATAGAATGGACGAACAATATTTATTTTTTATAAGTTAAATTTTCTTATATAATAAATTGATAAATATTTACAATTTTAAACTTGGAGTTTATACAACTTTTTATAAATTTTAACAATTTGATG
Source organism: Utricularia reniformis (assembly GCA_009725065.1). Taxonomy (NCBI): domain Eukaryota; kingdom Viridiplantae; phylum Streptophyta; class Magnoliopsida; order Lamiales; family Lentibulariaceae; genus Utricularia; species Utricularia reniformis. The sequence continues at coordinate 58,348 of RWGZ01001124.1, read as the reverse complement.
AGAACTCTAGGACCGGGTACCTTGTGATGGGTAAAACCCAGCAACGATTGGACCAATTCAAATGGTGAAAATGAATCCTTATAGCCCATTTCATACCTCCAATGAAGAGCGGCCCGATGTTTAACTGGAGGACCGAAGCTGACCTTAACGAAATAAAGCGTTTTCTGCCAGCTGGCACCTGGGTTCGGTCCGAGCAGTTACAACTCACGTTTACCACGCTTCGGGCCCGATCACGCAGGCCACGCCTCGGTCCCAGCCTCGTTTTACATCCCGCGATAACAACCTCTAACAAACCTGTCAGAGGCGGTTACGGAGCGTGATTTACACACACTAAGAACTCTATAAATACAGGGCAAGACGACGGAAATAGGAGGACCCTTTGGACGCGGAAGAACAGACTGTTACCCTGCCGGAATTCTTACCGCTTTCTTTACCTCGTCATTTTCATTAGCCTCTCTTGTATTGACTATGAGTTATTTCATTAGTGAGCAGGCTAAGAGCATAATCAGCTCTTAGTCGAGTGGTTTTCACCCCAATTCTTGGGGTTTCCACTATATATCGCCGTTCACTTACTTTATTTCCAGCTTTTGATCGTCTTCCACACTTAAAATAAATCAGAACCGAGTTCGTTTGTTGAACGAACCGGACGACTGTCGGTACCCCCTAAAAAGGGACCATAACAGTTTGGCACCGTCCGTGGGGACGATTCTCCCATTTGAGTTTTCTACCAGGGATAGGAAAATCAAAGGCATGGCGACTGGAACTCCGACGAATAATAGTGACGTGCTTCCCGACAGTCTTCCAGCACCAACATTCACTTTACAGGATTTGGAAGCTGTCGTAAGGAAGGTGGTACTGGAAATTACGTCGGAGAAAAGTGGAACAGAACCACCGGTTGTATCCAGCTTTGTTCCCAGAAGTAGAGGATACGAGAGTGATCCTGACGAGCGCAGTACTGATGATGAAGAAATCATCAGGCATGGCGTCACAACGTGGAGGCCTAGATATCGATCTACTCCTCTCCCTCGGCCAGAGCTCTAACTCCCGCTCCTGGAAATGACCAGGAGCAGATGCAGCGATGAATAGATGAGCTCACCAAGGAGTTAGAGAATATGCGTGCATTGAAGGATTGCGAACCGAATCTGGGACGCAATCCTGGTTTATTTAACACGGCCATGGAGGCTCCTATCAGGCGGAGTAAGGATGACGATTGGTGGCATAATTTACATACTGTCCAAGCGTCATCCCAGCAATCTGAAGGCGTATCAGCCGCCTTGGGAGATTTGATGCTCCCCTTTTCTGAGGAAATCTTGGCAGCAGTCCCAGACCGACATTATCGCAACCCCGAGGGGTTGCCAAAATTTTGTGGCGATGGTGATCCGATCGATCATGTCGCTGATTTTGAGTTACGTTTGGGAACGGTTCGGGCCTCTGATTCATTAAAGTGCCGCATCTTCGCGGCAGGATTACAAGGCGATGCCCGAACATGGTTCAAAAATCTGCCGGCCTGGTCCATATAGTCGTATGGCGGATTTATTCTAGCTTTCTCAGAGCAATTCGCTCCAAATGTAGGACCGCCTCGAAGCAGGCAGGAACTATATCAGCTAAAATATATCCCGGCGAAAATGAGTCTTCGGTCCTTTATGGAGAAATTCAACAGGACCACCCGGGGCATCAAACTCGAGCTCCGGGATAAAATCGATATTCTACAGCAGGTCTTAGGACCGTGTGGCCTTTCGGCCAGTTTGGTGAAGAGCCCACCATCTACATTGGGAAAACTGCTTCAGAAAATCAACAAGTATATTAAGGTAGATGAAGCGCTGGGACTTGGTTATCGGAAACCTAGCGGGAATTCTGAGCCCGCAGGTGATCATAGGGTTTCATACCCGAAGAAACAGTCACGAGAAGTAGCAGCTGTGAATGAAAAAGACGTCCCCCCGAAGCAGGAGGACAATCGGGTGTATTGCGAGCTCCATCATAATCGCGATCACCCGACTTTGAAGTGCCCGCTGTTGAAAGAGACAGTAGAGGCAATGGGTAAAGAAAAGCCCGACCGAAACGGTCAGAGGGGCAAACGTGCGGAATCCCCCCGAAGGGGCCATCAAGGTGACGATCGTCACAGGCCGCGGGGAAGAGATAATCGGGGACAACCCCGAAACTATAATGATCGGGCGGAGGACCGAAGGTCCCCTCCGCCAGAGCAAGAAAGAGGCCAACACGGTCGTGAGAACCGTGGTCAGGGCCGAAGAAGAAGATGGCGGGGCTGTGGCGGCAGAGCCCCGCAGAATGAGGGTGGGAGACAGGAAAAGGCTGCTCCCCCACCTGCTGAAACTGGTGCCCAACCTCCTCGAAATGAGGCGGCACCCAGAGAAGTGGCCAGAGATATTTATGTAATCTCCGGTGGATTAAGAATAAATGAATCGGTCCGGGACCGAAAGAGAACTGCGCGCGGAGACTCTGCTGAGAGCTCCGAATCTGTGGCGCTGGTAAACTATGATCCCATGGAACGGTCATCCTTCTTCAGAGAGGACATTACTTTCACCCCGGCTGATCGGGAAGGGATCATGGATCCATGTGACGATCCCCTCACCATTACTGGGATCAAAGGAAATCGACGTGTCGATAGAATTTTAGTGGATACTGGGGCTTCGTGCAATCTGATGAAGCGCGAGGTCGCTGAAATGTTGGGAGATGCTGCTCACGATCTCCCGATCGCCAACATAACTCTTTGGTCGTTCAACCAAATGAGCGTTATTCCGTGCGGGAAGATATTGTTTCCCGTTACCGTTGGAGAACCATCCAAGGACCGTTCTGAGGACTTGGAATTCATTATCGTTGAAGTCGACTTGGCTTACAACGCTATTATCGGACGGAACGACCTGAGTAAGTTTGAGGCGGTCCCTTCTACTTATCACATGATGCTCAAGTTCCCCTCCATTCATGGAATTATTTCTGTTAAGGGGGATCAGAAAGTAGCTAGACAATGCTACATGAGCTCGTGCCGAACGTTAGCACCGATTAAGACGGCCCGGGTGGATCTTCTGGAAGAGCTGCCAAGACAACTCGCATCGGGGCTCATTTAGCCCCTGACTTTGAAAAAGAACTGATCCACCTGCTGAGAAGCCACGTGAATATATTTGCTTGGACCCCAGATGATGTTCCGGGGATTGACCGATCCGATAGTGAACATCGGATCAATACTGAGCCTGGAACGAAGCATGTTAGGCAGAAAAGGAGACGATATTCTCTTGAGAAGATCAAGATCATCCGGGCTAATGTGAATAAGCTGCTACGGTCGGGATTTATCAGAGAAATCCACTATACTGAATGGGTTGCAAACCCAGTGGTGGTTTCCAAACCGGACGGGAAATGGCGAATGTGCATCTATTTTACCGATGTGAACAAAAGCTGTGAGTCAGACCCTTTCCCGTTGCCGCACATCGACCAACTGGTAGATGCTGTTTCTAGTAGCACCATGATGAGTACCATGGATGCTTATTCTGGGTATCACCAGATCTTCTTAGCTGAGGAAGATTAGAAGAAATCATCATTCATGACCGAAGATGGGGTTTTCTGTTATGTGGTTATGCCCTTCGGTCTCATAAATGTTGGAGCAACATACCAGAGGTTGGTCAACAAGATCTTTAGAGAGTTGATTGGCCATATGATGGAAGTGTATGTTGACGATATGATTGTAAAATCAATGAATGATGAAGACCATCTTTCTTNCAACAGACCCTTCCCCTTTCGGGACCCAACCAAGAACAGGTTAAAGAAGTGTTCTAAGGTTGGGGCCCGATTCTGTTGGTGACAATAAAAAATGAACGCTACAATATATACGTAACTGCCCGGGAATAACGCAAAAGTGGGGCAGTGGATTTCTTTAAGCACGGCCGCTACAAAAGGATGTAGCGGAAAACGAAGCCCGCACTTTAAAGAGGCGTAGCTAACCGGAATAGCAGACGCCGGCACATTCATCTCCGCCGGAAGGAAACACGGAATGTATTCCCGTCCCTTCCAAATAGAGTAATGTGCCGGGATTGAAAACTTAGACCTAAACTCCTCAATGTCAAACTCAGACATAGAAGGATAACGCATTTTATGAGGAGCCATGAAAATATACCTTAAAAAAACGAATTGGAAGAGGGTTGGACGAGAGAGCGATTTTGGGCACAAGAACTTGCTGTGATTTTCTCTTCACGAAAATGACGATGAGGAGAAACAATGCCCTAAATCCCGATTTAAATATTAATCTCCCAGCCAATGACGTGCCGCCACGTAATACTGCCCAAGACTGTGACAGTACGGAGCGCACTCATCACGCCTCTTGAACTACCGAAGGTGAAGAGGCGCGGGTTGGGATATTAGTATTTAAAGAATAACGAAAATAAAAGTATAATTTAAATATACGTTATTAGCTCTGAAGCGTGATCGATCCATACGCTAAGGCAAACTTCGGTCTCAAGGCAAACTTCGGTCCCCTGGACTCTCACTACTTACAGGTACGGTCCCTTATTCTCATGAATGTGCAAACATCATGTGATCGGCCTTGTATCACCTCTGCGATTGGCAATCAAGCCCGAGGGGCTAGTGATGAGAACTCTATGACCGGGTATCTTGTGATGGGTAAGACCCAGCAACGATTGGACCAATTCAAATGGCGAAAATGAATCCTTATAGCCCATTTCATACCTCCAATGAAGAGCGGCTCGATGTTTAACTGGAGGACCGAAGCTGACCTTAACGAAATAAAGTGTTTTCTGCCAGCTGGCACCTGGGTTCGGTCCGAGCAGTTACAACTCACGTTTACCACGCTTCGGGCCTTCCCACGTTTACCACGCTTCGGGCCCGATCACGCAGGCCACGCCTTGGTCTCAGCCTCGTTTTACATCCCGCGATAACAACCTCTAACAAACCTGTCAGAGGCGGTTACGGAGCGTGATTTACACACACTAAAAACTCTATAAATACAGGGCAAGACGACGGAAATAGGAGGACCCTTTGGACGCGGAAGAACAGGCTGTTACCCTGTCGGAATTCTTACCGCTTTCTTTACCTCGTCATTTTCATTAGTTTCTCTTGTATTGACTATGAGTTATTTCATTAGTGAGCAGGCTAAGAGCATAATCAGCTCTTAGTCGAGTAGTTTTCACCCCAATTCTTGTGGTTTCCACTATATATCGCTGTGCACTTACTTTATTTCCAGCTTTTGATCGTCTTCCACACTTAAAATAAATCAGAACCGAGTTCGTTTGTTGAACGAACAAGACCACTGTTGGTACCCCCTAAAAAGGGACCATAACACAATTATTTTTTTTTAAATTTGCTTTTATTTAATAATTCGAGACAAGTCGAAAATCCGACTCTTATATTTTTATCGAGTCGTGTCAAGTCGAGTCGAATCGCACCGAGTCGGTCGGACAAGTCGGTGCCGCATAGCTATGAGTAGGATGTATAATGATAATAGTAATCAATTTTGAGTTTTTAAAAAATAAATCAAGATATAGACTTAATTAAATTGATAAGAAAATGGAGAAACAGCCAGTCCGGGTTGATCATTAGACTTACATTAATCTCTAAATCTTCTCCTTTAATAGAGGTTGTAGATCAATAATGTATAATGAAAACTAAGTACATTTTAATTATTTGCATTAATTGGAAATATGAAATTATAATTATAAAGTATAATAATGTTTTAAAATATAAAATAAATTAAAATCATTTTCTTTAAAAATAGAATATAATAAGAATGAAAACAAAATGTCCATATCATTGAATAAGAAACACCATAAGTGAAAACATAAACTCTAATGTAGATTTAAATAAATTTTACTATTGTTACAAGGATAAAAAATTAATTATGAAATATATATATATATATAAATTTCCAAAATATAATGCATAATATATTTTATAATTAATTTCTAACTTGTCATTGAAAATAAAAATACATTATAATTAAGACTTACAATTAGAATTTAAAATAAATGCCATTTTATTCCAAAAAAATTGTGCATTTTAAAATTAATAATTTGATGATATTATTTATGTAGAGCGTGATGGATTATGCTTTAATTATTAGATTATTATATATGATTAAATTTAAGATTGGTCATTTGTTTCCTAAAGTCATCCTTAATCTTGACCGTTCTGTCAAGTCAATGTGTCACTTTTTTTGGGCTCGGTAGGAAAGAGAGTATCATTGTTTGTATACTCTCTTTTCTCTATTTTTATTAAAAAAATTTTAAAAATTAATTTTAAAATAATTATAAAATATAAATATTTATATAATAATTTTATCGATAATATTATAATTGTAAATCATTTTATGTACAAAAAAATTAAAATTTAAAAATTATAAATGTGCATAAATTGTTATAGAAATGATTAGAAAGTTATTTATAAAATTAAAGAATGATGATGTGTATAGAGAAAATTAAATTTACGGACGAATATGATTGAAGATGACGTAATTATGTGGACGGAGAGCCCAATTCTTTGACTAGCAATTTTTGGTATATCAACCTTTTTCTACAATCCCTTCACCAAATCTCCGATCAAGCATAAATGTCGCAGAGAGCAAACCTCCACCGCCGCCGCCAATCGCAGAGCTTCTTCGAGTTACCGGAAGATCTCTCGAATCCACTTGTTGAGGATATCGTCACTTCGCCACCGGTCGCTCGAGTTCCTCATCCGCCAATTAGTACCACTGGTCACGCTATTTCGTCGATTCAGCAGCCAGCGAAAACCGTGATAGAAATGCCGATCTCCGATGGCTCAACCAGAGTATGATCTATGTAAGTAAGTTCTTATTTGCGATTAATTTCGTTTAAACCTAAGGAAATAGCGTACTTTTTCAATCCTTGTTTTTCGATTTCAATTTCACGCGGCCGCTGAAACTGATAGTTGTTGTGTGATTTTAGATCTTGCTTTCACTTTTCACTACATCTCTTCAATTCGTTGTTGTATGATAACTGTTTAATCTTTAGTGATGTTTTCTCTTTATCCACTGCTGCAATAAATATGATTTTATAACTAATTTTTTGAAATCAAAACCCTGTTCTTGGTAAAATTGAAGATTTCCCCTGCTGCATTGAAAACTATAGTTTTTGAAATTGGAAAATTGGAAGAAAAAATTGCATTTCACATGTTCTTGGTGTTGGTATTGTTCTAACTTCTAAAGCTATTTGATGCGTACGTTTTGAAAATTAGAATGAAGTTTGAGAATGTGATTATAAATCAAGAATGCATTGAATGTTCTGTAATTGATAAATTGAATTGCAAAACAAGAATAATGTCTGTATAAAATTGGATTTATACAAATTAGACTCATTGTCGTTAGTATCTATATGACGAAAGAAATTATGTATAGTTATAGTTGTACGTTAAAAATACATGAGAATGGACAACTTACAAATATATCCAACGATATTGTAAATGTGAGATGGTTGAAGGTGAAAAAAATATGATTTTTAGAGGATATTGTTGTGGTTCCTTTTTAGGGGTATCAACAGTCACCGGATTCTGAAAATCGGTTTTATTTGTTGTTTGTGGAGACAACTTGAAATATAGAAAATGAAAGAACACAGACGATTTTAGCATGGAAAAACCCCTTAAGAAAGGGGAAAAAACCACGTTGCCGAGAGGAGAACCTCCACGGCAAATTCATTAATAAATCAATGAAATATACAAAGGGAATAAGAGCAGCGGAAAATGAAATTACAACGGCTAGAGTTCCTTAAAATTGGTCTCATTCTTCTCTCTTTTTCAGCATATCTTTTAGTTCTGTATTTATAGAGGGAGAAACACGTGTGGTCCACGTCTTGAAACTACCTCTGACAATGTGTTTCCCCATGCTGGAAAGTGTGGTTGAGCCTGAAGCATGGAATGCATGTTGATGGACCCACATCCAGCCTGTCAGGGACCCAGGCAATATGTAGTTTGTTGTGACCCAGACAATCTATCGGGATCGATCGATCTGCTTGGCCCTAAGCAAACTACATAGGCTCTGACAAACTGGATGTGGACCCATCAGCATGCATTCCATGCTTCAGGCTCAACTACACTTTCCAGAGGAAAACACATTGTCAAAGGTGGTTTCAGGACATGGGCCACACATATTTCTCTCTTTATAAATACAGAACTAAAAGATATGCTGAAAAAGAGAGAAGGCGGCCAATTTTGAGGAACCCTAGCCGCTGTAATTTCATTTTCCGCTGCTCTTATTCCCTTTGTATATTTCATTGATTTATTAATGAATTTGCCGTGGAGGTTCTCCTCTCGGCAACGTGGTTTTTTTCCCATTTCTTAAGGGGTTTTTCCACGCTAAAATCGTCTGCGTTCTTTTTATTTTCTATATTTCAAGTTGTCTCCACAAACAACAAATACAACCGATTTTCAGAATCCGGTAACTGTTGGTACCCCCTAAAAAAGAACAACAACAATTTGGCGCCGTCCGTGGGGCCTATTTGTGGATTTACCCATTGAGGTCTCTATCCCGACGAGGATTACGCAGACGACAGATCCCGCAATCGGTAACGAATCCTCAACAAATAAGGGCATATGCTTTTATTGGAACTGTCTTCTCTCACACAGAGATATGGATTACACTTGGACGGCGGGGGTTTTGGACGGGTCTGGACTAGTGATATCTCTGACTAAGTCGAGAAAGTCTTAGAACTTACCAAGAACTTAATTCACCGCAAGAACTCGCTGGCCAAATCGAAAGTGTGAGAAATGTTACTTTCCGAGGTGTTCGTTCTATCGATATGCTTAGAACAAGGAATATAAAGGAGAAGCTCATCCGAGAGGAAAATGAGGAGTCTACCTTGGGACTTATAAAAGAACTGGGGCTTCCAAAACCGTAGTCTATCTTTGGACTCATAGAAGAACAGGGACTCTCTGACCAGCAGATATCCATGGATATGAAGGTTCGGGTTTTTCATGGTTGGCTTCCGTTCATAGCGGCCTTGCTATGACAAAACCCAAGGGGCTAGTGTTGATAACTCTTATATCGGGTACCAATGATGTGTTCTTGTTGAGAACCATTAAATCTGGTACCAACGAGGAGTCATAAGCAAGAATGAATGTGGTCAGGTCCAATCGAGGATTCGACAGCTGAAATTATCAAACAGACCGATCGGTCCAGGCAAACAGCTTAGGGCGATCGGTCCCGGAAAACAGCTTAGGGCGATCGGTCCAGGCAAATGTTGTGGTTCCTTTTTAGGGGTACCAACAGTCACCGGATTCTGAAAATCGGTTTTATTTGTTGTTTGTGGAGACAACTTGAAATATATAAAATGGAAAAAGCGCAGACGATTTTAGCGTGGAAAAACCCCTTAAGAAATGGAGGAAAACCATGTTGCCGAGAGGAGAACCTCAATGGCAAATTCATTAATAAATCAATGAAATATACAAAGGAAATAAGAGCAGCGGAAATGAAATTACAGCGGCTATGTTTCCTCAAAATTGGCCTTCTTTTTCTCTCTTTCTCAGCTTATCTTTTCGTTCTGTATTTATAGAGGGAGAAACACGTGTGGCCCACGTCCTGAAATCACCTCTGACAATATGTTTCCCCATGCTGGAAAGTGTGGTTAAGCCTGAAGCATGGAATGCATGCTGATTGGTCCACATCCAGCCTGTCAGGACCTATGTAGTTTGCTGGGATCCACGCAGTCTGTCGGGACTGATCGGTATGCTTGACCCTAAGTAAACTTCCGGAACCGATCGATCTGCTTGGCCCTAAGCATGTGTTGTGGGTGCATTTAAAGACACGCACCCTACGAATCATGAACATAGGAGATATCATGAAACGTTACATTATTTTAATTTGTACGGTAAATACATTTAATTATTTAGATATCCTTAAATTTGAGCACCAAAGTGATCACGCTACATCATTAAATAATTAATCAATTACTTTTATTCTATTTCGGAGTTAAATATTACTATTATATGATACATAAATCTTGTGGTCAAAAAATTAAAAGCGAAAAGTATTTGGTAAAAAAAGAAATTAAAAAATATGGGCAAAGATCAGAAACGAAAATGCAAATGGTCGGTCCGGTCCACATTGTTTTTTTAATTAAAGGTGCTCGGATGTTCGTCAATTTACATATGCGCCCCCAATTAATATAAAATAAACACAACATTCCACAATTCTTTTTTTATGCCAACTTTTGACAAAATGACCATATTTTAATTATTTGAAATTAACATTATTTAAACAAAGTTCTTCAATGTTTGTATGATAAGACAAATTTGGTTATTAAGTTTATATAATTTGATAAATCTTATTCTCGAAGTTTTTGGAAGATAAAATTAGTTACGCACGTTGATTTTATGGCAAAATTAATTATCATACTTCGTAATATTGGACAAACATAATTCTTAAAGTTTAATATATATGATAAAATTGGTTCTCAATTTTTGGGGACTAATTTTGTCACGTAGAAATTGAATTTGACAAATTTTGGAAAGATTACGAATTTTATGTTCACACCCATGATCTTGTAATTATTTTATTTTTAAATATATATATATATGTCTATTATATAAAAACTAAATATGTAGAGGTTGTTTGGTTTTACGGCGGCCACTGCGGTGCGGTCACCGCACCGTGATTTTATTTCATACTACCAAACAATTTATACAATTTCGGTGATTGTACCGGGGTTTTTAGAGGTCATATGACCATACCTTGATACGTATTGACAATCTACCGTGATTTGGTGAATTCCAAAATTACCTTTCAAAATTAATTTAATTTCTTTAAAATCAAACCCTAACTATTGATTTTATAAATTGTTTTTATACAATCATAATTTACGTTTTGTTATGTCATTGTAAAATAAGTTATTAAAAAATTATATAGATATTAGTTTATTGAATATGAACGTTTTAGTATTTATTTGGATTATATTCATTTATAACAAATATATTAATATAAATGTTAAAATAGATAATTTATTAAAATCACAGCACGATCACCGTAGTTTTTGTAAACATTTTTCTAAATCCCGATCATAATAATAACGATCATCTCAACGCACAGTACGATCACCACACCTCACCGTGATTTTGAAAAACTAAATCAAATAACGCTATTATATCTTAAATAACTGCAATCAATAAGTAAATAATTTACATTAACACGACTTTCTATGTATTTCACAACTTTAATATTCATTTTTAAACTCTTAATAAACTTTTATTTAAAAATTATAGATCAATAAACTATGACTCTAATCTTATTGTCATACTTATAACTTATTTGGTGTCCATTTTTTAGTTATCAACTTAAAATGTTATGTCTACATAAATCTCTTGTGGATTTTAACTTTCACTTATCCACACTAAAAACACGAACTTTCGATCGAACCGAGAGTCCATATAAATTAAAACTATCTACCTCGAATTTTATATAGAACTTTACAAATGTATTCCTTGGATATTATTAAAAATCGAGTTTACTAAATCTATTATTTCTACATGAATGACTACACATACCTTGTACATCGATCATGATCTAATAATATATGTTAAAAAATAATGAGAAAATGATGTATTCAATTCTCAAACTTTCGTAATTTTGATAAATTTGGCCACCATAATTTGTAACGACATATTTAGTCATTAAACTTTAAAGTTTTTGCAAATTTGATCCTCCAAATTTGCAACATTTGGCAAATCAGCTCTTCGCAAAAATCAAAAACTTTGCAGACCGACATACACAATAAACTGTATGATGAGTTTCGCCAATAATTACAAAGTATGAGGATCAGTTTGCTATTTTCATACATTATTGATCAAAATTATGAGAACCATGAAACTATGCGTACCAAATTTACGACTCACCTAAAAATAATATAAGAGATTCAACCTGAAATAAATATACACGTTCTAACCCAATAATTGTATCATGTTTTCTTTCTACATATTATGATTAATGGACCTTAAAATGGAAGAGAACTTAAGGAGTAAGTAAACAAAAGCCCTAGAAATAAAACTCATCATCTTCCATATATATTTGTATGTATAAATAATAAAGCATAAAGCATAAATTTTTACTTTAAATCTGGTTCTATATTCTCATCTTCACTTTATCTTCTTCTTCTCAAGAACAATAACATCTTTACAGCAAAAGATCGCATCATCAATGGCTTTCTCTTCACTACCAGCTTATCTTGATTCAACAACTTGGAACCAGGTTAGGGTTTACTGGTTTTCATTTTAAAGCAAAACTTTGGAAAAAGATAAAGAAGAAGAACAGATTCCCATCTTTCTCTTTATCTCTATTTTCATTTTTATTTCTAGCTTTTCGATTCAGAGTAATCAGGTAACTGGAACGGGAAATGATGCCGGTGGTGGTGGGATTCTCCGGCCAGGTTCTATGGCGGAGCGTGCTCGTCTTGCTAATATTCCCTTGCCGGAATCTGCTCTTAGATGCCCTAGATGTGAATCTACTAATACTAAGTTTTGCTACTTCAATAATTATAATCTTTCTCAGCCACGTCATTTCTGTAAGAGCTGCCGAAGGTATAATACAAATTTATAGGATTAAGTATTAAATTCGTGGTCTCTTCCTCTTAATCTAGTTCATTCGTGGTCTCTTGTCGTAATTTTGACTAGTATTGTTGAATAAGAAGGAATTGTTCAACATTGGAATTTAGATGTGGATTGGATTGGTTTATAAGAGAGAAAGTGGATCATAGTTAATGATTTGTTCAAGTCTTTTACGGTATGATTTCTTCCTCTTATACGCTATATCCGTAATAGTTCGACATGAAATTGACCCAACCCTAGAAATTTAATAACAGTCTATAATCTCAACATGGTAGTATGTGAGTTGGTTCTATTCATGAAAATGTTGAATTTGTGACACATTGATTAACGATGTAGTGTTGAAATAATGAACAATTATCCTACATCGATGTTGTTTGAGTTGGTTTATAAGAATAATTATGGAGAATTGTAAATGAATTGTTGAAATCTTTTACGGTTTGATCTCTTCCTTCTTATACGTTGTATCCGAATACACTCTCCACATGAAATTGACTTGAATCTAGAAATTTAACATGGTGTTGGAGTGGGTTTTGAAAATCCCGAGTGACTTTAACGAGGGTTAGTGGGATTTAATGAAAATGATCGGTTAGTAATCCACCGATTCGAATCGTCGAGTCCAATTTGTAAGATACTTGAACTTTAGGGGTGTGTTGAATTAATGAACAATTATTCCACATCGAAAATAAGATATTGTTTGAATTGATTTATAATTTCAATAAAAATTGTGTATCATATTAAATGATTTGTTCAAATCTTTTACACTATTGGTCGTAACCTCGATTAATTCTATAATTCGAAGAAATCTTTTTAACATAAATCACTTATGTTATCATAATTCTTCTTTTTGTTTCAATAGGTACTGGACGAGAGGTGGCGCGTTGAGAAACGTTCCGGTGGGCGGTGGATGTAGAAGGAACAAAAGAACCAAGACAAGCACCTCAAAGCCTCATCCAAGAACCGACAGACAAAATACGGCTGCAACCACCGTTACTCCGACTAACAACGGCGGTCTTCTTGGCCTTCTTCCCCAACTTCCCCCTCTACAGTTCATCCCACAGCTTCCCCATTTATCAGAAAATTTCAACAACACAACTCCTCCGATCCTCACCGGAGTTTCAGCACCTGAAATCACGGCCACCGAATTACTCAACGGCGCAGGTTTACCTCCACTTTTCTTATGTAACGAAAACAGCCTCGAGCCATGGCGGTTTCATGAAGCTCCACCGCCGCAGTTTACTTTCATGGGGGGATTAGACCCATCTCAATCTCAAGGAGAATTTCACCATTTTCATCCCGGAGAATCTTCGTTCCTGATGGGAGAAATGTTGCAGAATAAGCAAAATGAAGAGATTTTTACTCAGAATGAATCAGTTAAAAGAGAAGAAAACCCTAATGGGAATTTGAAAGGGAAACAAGGTGGTTATTGGACTGAGTTTTGCTCACATTCTACTGGTAATCGGATTTAGAGAAATTCTGGATCAAGGACTTGGAAATCTCTGAAAACCCTAGAAGATTTTATGGTCATCTTATTCTAATCGTGTGTTTTCTTATGTTAATGGTTTTTCTTGTTTTTTTTTCTCTAGGAGCTTTTGAAAGCTAATGAGATGCTTTCCAAGGGATTTGTATGTATAAGGCATGACTCAATCTTAGGTTTTCTTGGGTGTTAATTGGACGAATTATTCGAGAACGTCACTTGATAACATAAGAACATCGGATTTGATATAATGAGTTTGTTTGGTATAGTTTTTTAAAATTTCGGTGGTGAGATGTAGTGAAATATAATGATCGTGAATTTTTAAATATGTTTGATAAAATTATGATATCATGATCGTGATTTTTGTAAAAGACTAATATATCCTTTTATTATTGATAATGTAAAAAAGATATTTTATTTAATTATAAAACCAAGAGTAATATAGTCATTTCCAAAATCGCGATTTAAATATAGTTGGTTTTTGTAACGACCATTAAATTGAGATTTTTTAACAATGATATCATTATATATCATTTTGTTTTGTGTATCTTAAAAAAATCACGATCTCACCTCACTATACCACTATTCTTATCACAGTTCCAAACAAACCAAATATGACGATATAATATTGGGTATAGAAATCACAAAGCTTGAGGTGTGTAAAAGCTACAATTGTAGAGATCATTTCAATATTTCGTTGAAATATCCCAAAATCAACGAGTCCTTCAGCCTAGGAAAAATGAAAAAGAATGTGTGATATTTATAAAGAATCACTTAAAGAACAAAAGGATCTTCAAGCCAACAGAGCAAGAAAAGGAGAGAGAGAGAGACACATATATGTGTAGCACCAAAGATGTATAATCAAATTCGCAACACGTCCCGGCAGGATCTTGTTGGGAATGCGTGCAAAATCATTTATGATTTTGAATAGAGCAATGTGAAAAGTAAACACAAGAAATTATAAAATGAAATTTTAATAAAGCATGAGATGATATATATTTATAGGGAGAAGTGTGTATCATGATTAGGAATCTTATAAAAAAAATTCCTAATATTCGTGTGAATTTATTACCAAATATCTAGAAAGATATCCAATAAATCTCTATAATATTCTCTAATTGATTTCTATATCCTGTAAAATGTGAACTCCTCTACCATCTTGACTAAACATTTGATATATATCGATCAAACATATCTCCGATCACAAGTTTCTCGGTATGCAGCGATCAATAATCCTAACCGATCGAGTAGATCGTAACCCGATTTCCGAAATCATTAGTATATGTTCCACACTTATCAAACTTAATCAGTCATCAATCTCCACACTCAAGAGATTCATTATACTAGCAAAGTGGGCTTAATCTCCTCACATTTCCATATAATGCTACGAAGTAGAGGATAATGATTTTTTACCATTGAAGTAGATGTTTTCCTCAATTTCAGTGCATTGGAGTTTGTGGCCCAATAAGAACTAAAGGCAAAAGCAAGTCACATCCCAAGATCTATGAACATTGGATACCTGGTTTACTGTTGAGAACAGAGTGGCTTGTCGGCTGAGTTTTTGTGTTCTGATTAACTCTCATTTCACCTTCAAATTCTATTGCCGCTCCTTCTGTTTAAGTTTGTCTACTTGGAGAGACCCATGAAGAAGGAACAACTTCTGGCTTCGTTTTGTCACTGAAAGCACAAGCAAAACCAACAAACTTTTCTTCATTACGAGTANCCAAAGTTGCGTATTTTCGCAAAATACTTCCCCAAAGTTTGCGAATTGTGGCAAATTAGGTCCCCGGACGAAAATTAATTTGGGGACCAAAATTATCAAAATTCGCAAACTTTAGGGACGTATTTTGCGAAAATACACAACTTTGGAGACCAAAATTGCCAAATCATCAAAACTTTGGGGACTGTTTTTGCCACTGAAACTTTGAGGATCAAAATTACCAAATTATCCAAACTTTGGGGACCCAAATCGCCATTTTTCCTATTCATTATACTAGCAAAGTGGGCTTAATCTCCTCACATTTCCATATAATGCTACGAAGTAGAGGATAATGATTTTTTACCATTGAAGTAGATGTTTTCCTCAATTTCAGTGCATTGGAGTTTGTGGCCCAATAAGAACTAAAGGCAAAAGCAAGTCACATCCCAAGATCTATGAACATTGGATACCTGGTTTACTGTTGAGAACAGAGTGGCTTGTCGGCTGAGTTTTTGTGTTCTGATTAACTCTCATTTCACCTTCAAATTCTATTGCCGCTCCTTCTGTTTAAGTTTGTCTACTTGGAGAGACCCATGAAGAAGGAACAACTTCTGGCTTCGTTTTGTCACTGAAAGCACAAGCAAAACCAACAAACTTTTCTTCATTACGAGTATCAAAAGCTATTTTAACAACTTGGAACTAATCCTTACTGTTTGATTATCCCTTATTCATTCAAATCCTCATCATTATCATCTGACTCAGATTTGCGAAGCTTCAGAGGATCAAAGGATGAACTTATTCCGATCGTCATGTTCTCCGATTCATTGATGCAGATTTTTGTGAAAAAAGGAACATGAAAAATGAAGCAGATTAAGTTTTGGGATAAAGATAAGGAAAAGTTGTAGTTCAAGAATTCGGAATTGTAATAGAAATTAGAAAATACCTTGCTCTTCTGGTTTTGGACTATTTCTGTTTCAACTTTCAATGTCAAGAAATTCATATCCGCCGGAGAGTATCATCGTCGAATTGAAGGATTCGCCGGCAAGCGGGAGATGAGATCTTCTCCAATTTCAACCGTAACCTCGCGAATTTCTTCGGCGGCTGCGGACAAGTTAATTGCGCAGGTATTTTGAAATCGGAATGAGGCGGAGTTCTGAATCCATCCTCGTCTTCCAAGGTAGTGCAATCTGATCCTCTCGATGAATCCGTTGAATCGTCTTCACAGGTAATCCGCTTCGCCTGTACACGACAATTCTCCATTTTTTCTTGAGATTCCGGTGAATGTTCTACACCGGATTGCGATTGCATTTTGAATTCGTCGCTTATTTGCTTTCGATCGCCGTCTCAACAGAAAGGAAGAATTGAGAGAATCCTTCGGAATTCAACAAAGGTTTTCGGGTTTTGACGGTGAATACACGGCGGACTTCGGAATTCAGAATATATTAAATTAATTTCAAATTGTGTTTATGGTAACGGATCTATTAAATATGGTTTTTTATTAATATATTATTTTAACTCTTAAATAGATTTAATATTTTAGGTAAATCCATATTATTTATCAAATATATTTAACATTTGATGATTATTATCCATCTTTCAAATTCAAAGATATATATTTAATTATAAATTTATACTAATAATAATAAAATATGTTCATTACAACAAAGCAGTTTCAATGTCTCTCTCATTCATCTGTCTTGTTCGCCCCCTCTTTATCCTCCCCATCATCTTTCGCTATCTTGTCTCTCTATACTTTCGGTTTCTGCTTTCAGCATTCCATTTCGTAGATCTTTGTACCCAGATCGATATGATTACGTGCCTTGCGTTGTGAATCCGTCAATTCACGTCTCTATTTAGGGATTCTTACCCCTTTTTTGGACGCTGTTGTTTGGTAATCCCGCTTAATGTCCATCGGCATTCCTTAAAAGTTTCTCGGATCTGCGATTGAGTACCTTATCTCGCCAATTTTCTTATTTTGGTTTGAAATGGATATCCTTTGAGTTCCGGGTATTTTGGAAAGTTTTGGTGTCTGGGCTGGTTTTTGAAAATTTGATCTGATTGGATGATATGGATCATGTTGTCGGTGAAAAGTATAAGATGGGGAGGAAAATTGGGAGTGGTTCATTTGGTGAACTTTACATAGGTACTCCAATTATAACGTTAACAATTTTTCCCCTTTGATATTGATTTTTCCCCCAAACTGAATTTATACTGCTGCTTTGTAGGCGTGAACATACAAAATGGAGAAGAAGTAGCCATCAAGCTGGTATTTTTTGGTTAAAATTTAATTCAATTTGATGTGATTTTTATATCTTCTCAGTTGCATTTCTATTACCAGGAATCAGTGAATACCAAACACCCTCAACTTCATTATGAGTCTAGGATTTATATGCTTCTACAAGGTGGAAGTAAGTGCCTCTCTCTAGTGCATCGTGTTTAGAATACATGTATTTTTGTTCTGACCCTGCCCTTGACTTTTTTCTGAAATCCCGGATTTATTTCATAAAATTACAAGTTTTTTTGTCTTTTGAATCATGCATTCATGAAACTCTCCTGTGAAGTAAGATTTTTACATGTCAATATATTTTTTTTGTTTTTTGCATAGCTGGCATACCTCACTTGAAGTGGTTTGGAGTTGAGAGTGAATACAATGCCATGGTTATAGACCTTCTTGGACCCAGCCTCGAGGATCTTTTCAACTATTGTAACAGAAAGTTATCTTTGAAGACAGTATTAATGCTTGCAGATCAGTTAGTAAGTTATTTAGATTGTTTTACCACCTGTGATTGCAGGCTTTCAGTTTAATATTATTAATAATAATACCTAACATTTTTTCTTGGTAGATTAATAGAGTTGAATATGTGCATTCTAGAGGGTTCCTTCACCGTGACATAAAGCCAGACAACTTTGTAATGGGCTTAGGACGCAAAGCAAATCAGGCATCTCTTTCTCATTCTTTTTATCATCATCTTGTTCAGGAATAGACATGTCGGTGCTCTTCGTTTTCATTCAGAAAGATTTATTTGGCTTGTGGCTCTCTTTTTTTAATCTATTTTTAGCATTAATACTTGAAGGAATCTTTTGATCATTGATTAAAGTGATACATATTTTTCTATAGGTTTATGTAATCGACTTTGGTCTTGCCAAGAAGTATAGGGATCTCCAGACGCATAAGCACATACCATACAGGTTTTATCCATCACCCTGTTTCTCTGTTTTTGATGAGTACATCTTTTTTTCTGAATAAACGTGATTGTTATGGAGTCTTGACTTTGCAAGTAATTTGTTGGCATATAAGCATGTTGTTTACATACACGGCACATGCATATTTTGTCATATCACAATTTATATTTAGAATCATATGATACTGTCCACGATTCCTGAATATTGTTTATTAAAATTCTTTCGATCCCAGGGAAAACAAAAATCTTACTGGTACAGCACGCTATGCTAGCGTCAATACCCACCTTGGTGTCGGTCAGTGCCTATAAATATTGTTCAAAATTATACTGTTTTCTCTGTTGTTTTAATATAACTTGTTCAACATGTCTGTGGTGGGCACGTCATTGTAGAACAAAGCAGAAGAGATGATTTGGAATCTCTGGGTTATGTTCTCATGTATTTCTTAAGAGGAAGGTTAGCTGAATTTTGAATATTTTGCTTGGCAGCTTCATTTAATTCTTATGCATTTATTAAATTTTTTTCAATGGATTTTCATTTGAATTTTTTTTCTAGCCTTCCATGGCAGGGATTAAAAGCTGGTAACAAAAAGGAGAAGTATGACAAAATCAGCGAGAAGAAAATGTTGACTCCTATTGAGGTATTTTTTATTCTCGCGTGCTCGATGTTGCCTTTATTTTCCTCATGCTGAAGTGATTAGAATGAAAGTGTTGCCTTAAGTATATTACTGTATCTGTATTATTTCAGGTTCATCTTGTCTAGTACTGTGATCTATGAATAACAAATGACGAATAGAAAAAAATGTTTTTCTTTTAGTTATAATTTATTTTTGTAATGGTCCCTGATAAGAAATAATTGTTTCAGGTTCTGTGCAAATCTTATCCTTCAGAGTTCATATCATATTTTCACTACTGCCGTTCACTTAGATTTGAAGATAAACCAGATTATTCTTACTTGAAGCGTCTCTTCAGAGATCTCTTTATTCGTGAGGGTAATACGTAATTATGAGTTTGCTGGCTGAGGTTTTCCTGCAGTGATTTTTACTTCTCTAATGTGTTTTATTCAAAAATATTTTTGGTTTTTTGTAGGCTACCAATTTGACTACGTGTTCGATTGGACTGTTTTGAAGTATCCTCAAATCGGTTCAAGCACAAGAACAAAGGTATCATATTTTTCTTTTTGATTTTTTCCCCATTCTCGACGGAGGAGAGCATTTTATCTTCCGGGGCTAAACTTTTATGATTTACTGCATTTGCTTCCAGAATCCCACCACTGCCAATGCATTTGCTGGGACGTCTGGTGAAAGATTGGGAAAGACATCCGGTAAACATTTTCGTTTGGGATAATTCTGTTGTATGTTATCATCTGATCTCAGTTAACGAAAGTGATTAGCAACAGAAAGTGATTATGTTTTGTGGTCAGAAAAAATACTGATGTAATTATTCTTAATTTTCATGGTGAATTAAGATCTTCGGGATAGGTTCTCGGGTGCAGCTGAACTTTTATCTAGGAGAAATGCTTCAGGGACTGGCGATAATTTTAGAAACAAGAGATTAGAAGATGCTCCTTCATCAAAAGATGTGGTATGCATTGCGTTCTTTGAAATTTTTATCCGATGGTTTATATCTTGGGATATCGATGAGTTTGTTGAATTTCAATGAATTCGAGATGATTTATATTGATGGAAATATGTTTTAAATTTTTATCCGATGGTTTTATATCTTGGGATATCGATGAGTTTGTTGAATTTCAATGAATTCGAGATGATTTATATTGATGGAAATATGTTTTAAATTTTTATCCGATGGTTTTATATCTTGGGATATCGATGAGTTTGTTGAATTTCAATGAATTCGAGATGATTTATATTGATGGAAATATGTTTTAAATTTTTATCCGATGGTTTTATATCTTGGGATATCGATGAGTTTGTTGAATTTCAATGAATTCGAGATGATTTATATTGATGGAAATATGTTTTAAATTTTTATCCGATGGTTTTATATCTTGGGATATCGATGAGTTTGTTGAATTTCAATGAATTCGAGATGATTTATATTGATGGAAATATGTTTTAAATTTTTATCCGATGGTTTTATATCTTGGGATATCGATGAGTTTGTTGAATTTCAATGAATTCGAGATGATTTATATTGATGGAAATATGTTTTAAATTTTTATCCGATGGTTTTATATCTTGGGATATCGATGAGTTTGTTGAATTTCAATGAATTCGAGATGATTTATATTGATGGAAATATGTTTTAAATTTTTAACCGATGGTTTTATACGAATATAGCTTAGGATATCGATGAGTTTGTTGAATTTCAATGAAGGGGAAACGATTTATATTGATGGAAATATGTTTGAAATTTTTTCCAATGGTTTTATACGATATAGCTCTGGATATCGATGAGTTTGTTAGATTTCAATGAAGGGAGATGATTTATATTGATGGAAATATGTTTGAAATTTTTTCCAATGGTTTTATACGAATATAGCTCGGGATATTGATGAATTTCAATGAAGTTGAGATGATTTATATTGATGGAAATATGTTTGAAAACTTTTATCTGATGGTTTTATACGAATATAGCTCGGGATATCGATTAGTTTTTTGAATTTCAATGAAGGGGAGAAGATTTATATTGATGGAAATATGCACAAATTTTTTATCCAATGGTTTTATACGAATATAGCTCGGGATATCGATGAGTTTGTTGAATTTCAATGAAGTCGAGATGATTTATATTGATGGTAATATGTTTTAAATTTTTATCCGATGGTTTTATACAAATATGGCTCGGGATATTGACGAGTTTGTTGAATTTCAATGAAGTCGAGATGATTTATATTGATGGTAATATGTTTTGTTTTACATTTACAGCAAATTGATTCCGAAAGGGGCCGGAATGGGAGCTCTTCGAAAAGAGGAGCCATTTCAAGTAGTCTGCCAAATTCATGTGGTTATATTGGTGATGCACGTTCTAGCAGATTGATGTCAACCACNTGTAAATCTTATCCTTCAGAGTTCATATCATATTTTCACTACTGCCGTTCACTTAGATTTGAAGATAAACCAGATTATTCTTACTTGAAGCGTCTCTTCAGAGATCTCTTTATTCGTGAGGGTAATACGTAATTATGAGTTTGCTGGCTGAGGTTTTCCTGCAGTGATTTTTACTTCTCTAATGTGTTTTATTCAAAAATATTTTTGGTTTTTTGTAGGCTACCAATTTGACTACGTGTTCGATTGGACTGTTTTGAAGTATCCTCAAATCGGTTCAAGCACAAGAACAAAGGTATCATATTTTTCTTTTTGATTTTTTCCCCATTCTCGACGGAGGAGAGCATTTTATCTTCCGGGGCTAAACTTTTATGATTTACTGCATTTGCTTCCAGAATCCCACCACTGCCAATGCATTTGCTGGGACGTCTGGTGAAAGATTGGGAAAGACATCCGGTAAACATTTTCGTTTGGGATAATTCTGTTGTATGTTATCATCTGATCTCAGTTAACGAAAGTGATTAGCAACAGAAAGTGATTATGTTTTGTGGTCAGAAAAAATACTGATGTAATTATTCTTAATTTTCATGGTGAATTAAGATCTTCGGGATAGGTTCTCGGGTGCAGCTGAACTTTTATCTAGGAGAAATGCTTCAGGGACTGGCGATAATTTTAGAAACAAGAGATTAGAAGATGCTCCTTCATCAAAAGATGTGGTATGCATTGCGTTCTTTGAAATTTTTATCCGATGGTTTTATATCTTGGGATATTGATGAGTTTGTTGAATTTCAATGAATTCGAGATGATTTATATTGATGGAAATATGTTTGAAAACTTTTATCTGATGTTTTTATACGAATATAGCTCGGGATATCGATTAGTTTTTTGAATTTCAATGAAGGGGAGAAGATTTATATTGATGGAAATATGCACAAATTTTTTATCCAATGGTTTTATACGAATATAGCTCGGGATATCGATGAGTTTGTTGAATTTCAATGAAGTCGAGATGATTTATATTGATGGTAATATGTTTTAAATTTTTTTCCGATGGTTTTATACGAATATGGCTCGGGATATTGACGAGTTTGTTGAATTTCAATGAAGTCGAGATGATTTATATTGATGGTAATATGTTTTGTTTTACATTTACAGCAAATTGATTCCGAAAGGGGCCGGAATGGGAGCTCTTCGAAAAGAGGAGCCATTTCAAGTAGTCTGCCAAATTCATGTGGTTATATTGGTGACGCACGTTCTAGCAGATTGATGTCAACCACAGGTCGTTCTTCTAAAGCCACTGATCTCAAATCATTGCCTCGTGCTATTGTGACTAAAAGCGGTACCCGAGACGACCCTCTTCGGAGCTTCGAGTTTCTTTCCATACGAAAGTAATGAAACCCGATTTTAATAAATTGTACTATTGATGTGCTCATTGTAAATGTGTAACAATGCTTACTCTTTGTGTATTGTTTTTTATCAAATGGTACAGAAACCTTGATCTTTGTAATGTTTTCATATTGATGTGAGTCATACGACCGGTATACTGGTCGATATCAAATTTTATTTTATTTTATTTTTAAAAAAATATTTTGATTAGTTTTTTTATAGTCGGACCAGAAAAAACCGGAAATCAACCCGAATATCCGATATCGGACGGTACCAAAATAAATATCTGTCAAACTCAATATTTGAAAGATATCTACATGTGGTTAACTCACATATAGATGATTTAATTAAATATAGATTATTTTTAATTTGGAAATATGTGATTTTAAATTAGATAAATTGAAATTCAAATATTCTTTATTGGGTTTAGTTTGAATGATTGGAGTTTTGAATTCACACCCTCCAATATTATATATATATTTAAAATTTGAGAAAATTGATTAAAAATCTTTTAATTTACGATATATGTAAATGACATATAAGTGATACATCAAGTTATCCATATTATGTATTTTTTATTTATGATATTGTAGTAATTGATTTTCTATTAGTTAAATAACTTATTTTCATTAGCGGGATTGAACGTTGGAAGTTCACAAATTATGTAAATTAACACTTGTAGCTTGAAAAGTTTTATAAATTTGATTTTTGAAAATTAAAATATCTTTTAGTATATTAATTATGAATTGAAATATAACATTTCATTTTCCTAATTTATGTGATTCACGTATCTTATTATATATTAATGTATAATATGTTATTCACTTTAATTCGTAGTTAAACATGATTTCTCTATTAAAATCTTACTCATATACTTGAGGGTAAAATAGTATCATTTCAAAATACAAGATGTTAAAATACCACCATTTAAAAGCTCATGCGAGAAAGTGTCTTCTATGTTGGTCTTTGTTAGAGAAACTCACCTTTCGATCATCTTTCTATATAATTGAATGTCTCGTATTTTTCGAAAAAGTGATATAACATAGGATTTGTTTGGTATAGCTTTTTAAAATTGCGGCGTAGATGAGGTGTGTTGAGATGTGGTGAGATATGATAATCGTAAATTTTTAAATATGTTTGGGAAAATTGTGATATTATGATCGCGATTTACGTAAAAATATTAATATATTATTATATATATAAAATAATAAATATAATTATATTATAATTAATAGAATTAAAGGTAAATTAGTCTTTTCTAAAATCACGATGAGGCTACAGCTAGTTTTAACAGCTGTGATGATATCGTGATTTTTTAACGATTATCACATCGCAATTAAGTTTATGTTTTGTATGACATAAAAAAATCAAGATCTGAATATCGCATCGCACCCCACCGCAGTTTTAATTTGAGTATCAAACAAACCCATAATCATATTAAAATTTTAACGACGTCGTTAAAAGATCAATGATAAACAATATCAGTATATTGATGTATCAACTTTGCATTTGAATGAAGTTAGATAACTACATGGGCATTCCTTTGCTCAAATATTGCAATTTTTAAACTTAGATGACATAGTGTTTACATAACCCATAAGTTATGAGTCATGGGCAAATACCGTAAATCTATGTTTTCAAACCGTGGGTTGAACCGTCAGTTCGAACCGGTTTTTAGTGAACCAGAGATTTTGCAGTTCGGTTCAAATAGAAGGATATTTTAAAATATTTACGATTCGTTACGGTTTGTGCAACGGTTCGTACCGATTCTACTGAACCGGAAGATTTCCGGTTCGATCTATCAAACCGGTTTAAAAACATAGCCGTAAATTACACCCGCTAAAATATAATATCTCTATATTTTTATTGCTTACTATTCTTCTTCTTTCGCGTGCTCTTTAATCATCTTTATTTTCATTTCATTTACATCGCTACTTGTTTTTTTTTTCGTTCTATTTGTTCAAGGTATATACTATTGATTCTTCATTTTTGTTTCAACATACATTTCTATTAATTGTTAGTTATTATGTTATTTGTACACTATCAATATTAAAATATATTTTATTAAAATAAAAATAGTAAAACTGGTTAATCATTAAAATCATTGTTTTGATAATATTGATACTTTAATCATATATTCTGTTAATTATCATTATCAAATATGCTAAATATATTCATGCTATTCTTTCTATTTATAAAGTTACTTTTATAGACAAAATAGATTTGCGAAGGTGGTACCTGAATATTGTGAATACATTGTGGGTCCCGCAGATCCATCATAGCCGTTAAAAAATGGACTAGTGTACGGTTAGAATTCCAAGGAAATTAATAAGAAAATGGAATAAATAGAAAAAAATTTATTGCTAGTGCTCTATCTTCCCTCTTTCAACTGTATTGTCTCTTGCACCTTTAAGGATTTACTTCTTGATCTAGGGTTCAGTTTTGGCTGCCGGCGTTCTCCATAGGGTTTATACGGAGGCGATAATGGTTAATCAGGTTTCCGCGCATCAGGTATTCTAAGGCTTGCGTTCTTGATAGGGTTGTAGGGCTTGCTCTGAATTCAAGAAATGGCTGTGCAAAACTGTCCCGATGATTTTTTTAATTAATATTTTTGATGTTCTAGGTTGGCTCGTACTTCGTTCAGCAATATTATCATGTGTTTCGGCAGCAGAGGGATTGTGTGCATCAATTTTACAATGAATCGAGCTCTATGATTAGAGCTGATGGCGAAATTATCCAAAACGCCACTGATCTGGTGGTAATGAAAATATCTACAATTTAATACTTAGGGTTTTTTTGAAACGTAAATAAAGAAAATTGTTTACAATGGTGATATTACGTCCTCGGAGTTTTTTATTGCATTTCCTCATGCACTAGTTTATCAGTATCTTTTATCTTCAGTTCATTACATGAATGCAGTTTTCTTATTTGTTTCTATGAAGTGGATTTACACTTGATTAATCAGTAATCTTGAATTTAATTGGTATTATGAACAGAAAATTCACCAGGTGCTTATGTCATTGGTAATGAAAATATCTACAATTTAATGCTTAGGGTTTTTTGAAACGTAAATAAAGAAAATGTTTACAATTGTGATATTACGTCCCCATAGTCTTTTCTTGCATAGCCTCGTGCACTAGTTTATCAGTATCTTTTATCTTCAGTTCATTATATGAATGCAGTTTTCTGATTTGTTTCCTTGAAGTGGATTTACACTTGATTAATCAGTAATCTTGAATTTAATTGGTATTATGAACAGAAAATTCACCAGGTGCTTATGTCATTGGTAATGAAAATATCTACAATTTAATGCTTAGGGTTTTTTGAAACGTAAATAAAGAAAATGTTTACAATTGTGATATTACGTCCCCATAGTCTTTTCTTGCATAGCCTCGTGCACTAGTTTATCAGTATCTTTTATCTTCAGTTCATTATATGAATGCAGTTTTCTGATTTGTTTCCTTGAAGTGGATTTACACTTGATTAATCAGTAATCTTGAATTTAATTGGTATTATGAACAGAAAATTCACCAGGTGCTTATGTCATTGGTAATGAAAATATCTACAATTTAATGCTTAGGGTTTTTTGAAACGTAAATAAAGAAAATGTTTACAATTGTGATATTACGTCCCCATAGTCTTTTCTTGCATAGCCTCGTGCACTAGTTTATCAGTATCTTTTATCTTCAGTTCATTATATGAATGCAGTTTTCTGATTTGTTTCCTTGAAGTGGATTTACACTTGATTAATCAGTAATCTTGAATTTAATTGGTATTATGAACAGAAAATTCACCAGGTGCTCATGTCATTGGATCTCACTGCAATTGAGATAAAGACTATTAATTCGCTTGACTCATGGAACGGAGGACTTCTCGTAGTTGTTTCTGGAGCTGTCCAGTCACGCAATTTCATTGGTTGGAGGACATTTGTGCAGACCTTTTTTCTTGCTCCTCAAGAGAAAGGTTATGTTGTTCTGAATGATATATTTCATTTTGCCGATCAGGAGTTAGACAATCATTTTTCAGCTCCTGTAGCAGAGGAGGCGCCTGATAAAGGTACTGTTTCTTCCCATCTATCTACTACATGTATGGATACTGAGAACGTGATCGTTTTCTTTTGGAGTGTGGATTATTTATGGAAATACTCTCTTGTATTTTTCAGTGTTTTAAATTTCCGGTAAACTGGAAATTTTGGGCATATCGGTTTTGGCCGGTATTTTGACAAAATACCTTCCGGTACGGGTTTTGAGCTGGTCGGATCTACTTGTTTGATTGAGAAAAAAATAGATATGGAGCTTTTAGAATTTGTTTATTCTTATTTTTTCGAATTATGAACAATATAAATTTAGAACGTTAGAAAAATGTGTATTTTATCTAGTTTAATAATTTATTTTATTATTCTGGTATGGATCCGGTATACACGATATATATCCAGTATACCGATGCAATGAGCTTGTCCGGTATACTGGCCGATACCAGTTTTTTAAACACTAGTATTTTGTCATTCCAAGCCTTATATCTTATCTTCGGGGCTCTGGGTTGTGCTTCAGCAAATATATTGAAAAACTTATCAGTATTCAAGCTAATATTGTTATTTCTGTAACAGAACCTGATTATGTCTCAGACGAGGAAGCTGGGGAATATGTTAATTCAGATCATGGGGATAAGCCAGCTCAGGAGTATAGCTATGAAGACCATTCTCAACAGGATACTGAGCAGGATCCTGATCCAGACCTGGAGTTTGAGCCTGCGGCGAACCGAATTGGAGATGAAAATCGTTTTGATGATCATAATTCCTTGCATCAGATTGCGGCACCTCATTTTGCTGAGCCTCAGCATGTAGTTGAACAAGCTAGTGGAGAACCGGAGAAGCTGACCTATGCTTCAATAGTAAGAAATTTTGTTTCCTTCCCGCCGAAATGATTATTTACTTGTTATCACTTGAATAATATGCGGCTGGTTTTTCATGAAACTTTAGCATTTTGTTTACTTTTTTACATTCGTCTTCTTGAAAAGTCGCTATGCTACTTTTCGCATGGTTTTATTATCTCTGGCTAATGGAGTATTCGCAAATATTCCTGTCTTATTTTATTCTCATTACAAATTGTTAGAAAATTATTTGAATCTTATTAATTTACTCTTCCACAGTTGCGGGCTAAAGGAAAGCCCCAAGCATCATCAAGTAGTTATCAGCCAACTTTTAGCCAGAGCAAATCATTTTCAGATTGGAACACCGATTCAGAGCCTCTGCCTCAACAGTCAATTGCAAGCTTTCCCACTTATAATGTTAATGTTGTTGAAGAAGTCATTCCTTCAAATGAAGGTATGACTGCTTAACTTTATGTTTGTGAAACTATTAATGCTTGAGCACACTTGTCTTGCTGTTTTAAACCCAATCACGCATGTTTAGGTCGATACAAATTTGCTTATCCTCTTGGTAAAGCTCTATTTCCCCAGATTTTTGCATATCATCATGCCTGCAATTTCTTATATTTTTGAACTAAAATGTTGATATATGTGCCGGGAATACTGGAGCTCATTTTTACGCACTTATTCTTGGCTTACTGAACTTTCCCTCAACAACCCTTCTTTTTTTCTAGGGGAATCATTATCTGTATATGTGAGGAACTTGCCTTCTACCATAACAACTTTCGATATTTTGCAAGAGTTTGAAAACTTTGGAAAAGTCAAGCACGACGGTGTTTTCTTAAGGAATCGAATGGTTTGTCTCCTTCATAATATAGCCTATTAATAGCATTCCTTCTGAATCTGACCTACTTCACAGGACACCGGTGTTTGCTATGCGTTCGTCGAGTTTGAAAATATCCAAAGTGTTCACAATGCTATCCAGGTTTATCTTTAGAAGAATATTACCATAATCTTGTTTCAATTCACTTTGATGATTTCAATGAGATTACACTTTTATGTGCCTTTTTTTCAGGCTTCTCCAATCCAGTTATCTGGAAAGAAAGTGTACATCGAAGAGAGAAGACCGAATACCGTTTCTTCCCGTGGTGGAAGTACGTAATCAACAATACGAGTATTTATATTCTATTTATCACGTAAACGAAAGACAAACTGGAGTTACGATCATGTCAGATTTGTTCTTGTTTATCGTTGCTCATGGTTTGTAATTATTGATCAGGGAGTGACGGAAGAGGAAGAGGTAGACGCGGTGGAAGAACTTCGGGAAGAGGATTTTGAGCAAAAGACTGCTTCAGAAACTATGAAGGTTTGTTTGTATTATTATTGCATTTTGGGAACTTATTTGAGCATGTATTCTGTCTGTTTGTCTGCTTTAGGATAATGTTTAAGAAATCGTGAATCATTAGGTCAGAGACTGTCTAATTCCAAGCTCAATCACAAATGAAATGGATAGTAATAGATAGATATATTTAAGTATGTAACAACCATTCATGTGATGTACTGATTATTACAATCACATTAATTAGTGTTGTTTTAAATTTGGGGTATATCAAAAATTTTGTACATATTGGTTTTGGTCGGTATTTACTTTTAGAATTGTATAGAGGGCTTAGAAAGAAATATATATATTTTTAAAAATATCCATATATTTACATTTTTAAATATTATATTTTTAACAAAAATTGTAAGGTTACATGTAACCTTGTCCGTGCCCAAAATCATTTCCGCTGTATAAATCTTACTACACATCATCATTCTCTCACATCCACATTATATTCTCTTTCTACTTCTAAAAATTTTTCACTCATCCATATCATTTTTTATTTCACTTTCATCTATATCAGTTTATCTCTTCAAATTTAATTTTATCTTTCTATCTCATCAATTTTATCTATTTACTATTCAATTTATCAATAAATATTATATTTTAATTTCAATAATTTCGACGTTTAAACATTATTTATTAATTTGCATCATTGTATGTATTATGTTTCATTGTTTCTGTCCGAACTTATACGAATACTTATTTTTTTTCCGGGTTGGGTTCCGGTCGAAATACCGATATAGCCCGGTTTTTATCGTACAATCAATATATCGAAAGATATGAAAACATTGCAAATTTATCGAATTGTTCTTTCGTTTGCATTTCTTTTTTTGATTCGTATTATGTTTTTATTATCGATATTTCAAAATTTTTGAATTTTAAATCAAATTATATATTTTAATTATCAAATAAAATAATTATCTATAAAAATAATATTTAAATTTGATATATATATTAAATAATATAATAATAAAATTATTTTTTAAAAAAATAAAATGAATGTCCACAGACAAGGGGCTCCCAAGCTCCTATCCGCGGACATCATTTTCCTCTGCTGATGTGGTGTTCAATCAGGTGGACAAGCTCGTATTTCCATCAATGTTTTTATATTGATCCGAAATTTCGTATTTGGATCGGTATTGTCGGTGTACCACCCGATATGAATTATTATTTGTTTAAAAAAATATTTTTAAATTTTTTTTCAGAAGAGGCCTAGAAACACTCAGTGGATGATACCGGACCAAATATTGACTGATATGAAAACATTTTTCGAAATATAAAATGGTGGAAATGACTTTGGTAGAATTTTTAAATTGTGTAATGAGTACATGAGGTTTCAAAATAGTTAAGAATGACCATCAAGTATCTGTATAGTGAATGATATCCGTCCATTTTCAAATATCGCTTGCATTAGTAGATGTTGAGATCAAACAATTATGTGTAGAAATGATAATCATGATTAAGATACTAGTTTTGTATTATTTCAAATTCTAATTAATAATTAATACAAATAAAAATAAAAACTAGCGAGTATGAACAAAATTTTAGAAATACTAATATATTAAATAACTTTTTTTCGTTCGAATTATAATATGAATGGGTACAAACAAATCAAATTTAGTTTCTTTGAATCAAATAAGTGCCTAGTTGTATCATTTGATGGAACTCTACTTAGCATCGATTTAATTAATATTTTTCAAAATATTATTTAGAATTATTTTATGAAATAATATATATATATTTTATTATTTTGATTGAATAATTGTCGATCCGAAAACCCGAGAATCCAATTCTGATTTGGGATCCAACAAGGATATGGGCTGATGAACCCAATTTATCCGAAATGGACTCGAACTAACCCTAGTTCGATTCGGCTCAATGATATTGGGCCCAACTTGTTTGAAGTTACCCGCGGCAGTTTTAAGGAGATCGGCTGGTGTGCTGTGGGTTTCGGTCGCCGGTGAATGCATTCTTTTATCACCAGCATAGCTTGAAAATCGATTCTTCTGCAAGGATTTAGGGTTTAGTGTTTGTCAGTCGCGTAGTTTATATATCTCTGGGAGTTTAGGCACTGGGAATTCATGATTGAAAAAATGTATAAGAAGAAAGCGTCTCAGAAGAAAACTAAGGGTCGGGACTTTAAAAAGCGAGTCTCTTCCGTTGAGCAGGATTCTTTTTTCGATGGCAACGAGAAGAAAAGGCGCCGTCAGAGTGATGATTACATTAATAGCAGTGATGAAGAGTCTGGCCCTGAAAGTGGAAGAGAAGAACCAGAAAAGCAAGAAGGAATGGAGGAATTAGAGGAGACGCCGGCGGAGAAGAAGAAGCGATTGGCTGATGCGTTTCTGGAAACACTTAGGGATAGGCAGAGGAAAAGAGAAGAAGAAGATGAAGATGAACTTGAAGGGGACGATGAAATGCGTAGAGATAGAGAAGGAGAAAGAGATACACTTATTACTAAACTTTTGCAGCAAGAACAGCTTGAAGAGAGTAGTCGTGTCCGTAGAGCCATTGCCTCTAAGTAAGTGATCATGTATTGCGCTGCCATTTCTCTTGTTATTTTTCTGTGTTATTTGCTTAATTTATCCAATTCGAATTAGGGTTCGTTTTTATGCTCTGTTAGTTTATACTGCTCGTCTTTCATGGTTAAATTTTTTCTAACTCCCGTATAACTTTAGGGTTCAGAAGCCTGAAACGATTGAAGGGTTCCGTTTTCTAGTTAAGCACTGGAAGCCTGTAACTGCTGTTGCTCTTTCTGAGGATGATTCTGTAGGTTTTTCAGCTTCAAAAGATGGAACCATCGTGCATTGGGACTTGAATCATGGTAAAACAGAAAAGTACCATTGGCCCTCTGAGGAAGCTTTGAAGTCTCATGGATTTAAAGACATCAAAGACAATTCTTTCAAGAAAAATAAAAATGTTTTGGCATTGGCCGTAAGCTCTGATGGTCGATATTTGGCAACTGGGGGACTAGATCGTCATGTTCATCTTTGGGATATTCGCACACGCCAGCATGTTCAGGTTTGAGGAGCAGTTTGAATTTCAAAAATATTCACACAATATTTTTAGCTAAGCTTTGTGCTGCAATTATTATTTCCTCATCTGCAGGCATTTCCTGGACACAAGGGACCAGTCTCGTGTTTAACATTCAGACTAGGAACTTCAGAACTTTTTTCCGGTTCATTTGATCGCACCATCAAGATTTGGAATGCTGATGACAGAACATACATAAACACTTTATTTGGCCACCAGAGCGAAGTGTTAACCATCGATGGCTTGAGAAAAGAACGTGTATTAACTGTTGGCCGAGATCGTACAATGCACTTGTGGAAGGTGCGTTTGACATTAAAACTGCTTACAAACATCTGATCTTTACTTACCGTCATTACTAGGCTTGAACTCGTCCTACTTTTTTCTTCATCGAATTGTGTTTATACATTGATATTGATGTCTTCTATCTTGTTACATGTGTTATAACAGGTTCCAGAGGAAACTCAACTAGTATTTAGAGCCCCTACTTCCTCTTTAGAATGTTGTTGCCTCATTAACAATGATGAATTCTTATCGGGTTCAGATGATGGAAGTATAGAGCTTTGGAATGTACTTCGAAAGAAACCTGTCCATATTTTGAAAAATGTTCATGCTACATGCAAAGAACATAAATTAGACGTCAATAATTCCGATCCACTTCCAAATGGCGATATACGTTAGTAATGTTCCCTTCTCGTATCATATCATTTGGCTTCTTTTTAAGCTTCTGATATTTTAGCTCTTTTTTTTGCAGAAAAAGATGCTCTAAACAATTCTAAACTTTCTTCTTCTGTCCTTTCTTGGGTCAACTCAGTTGCTGTTTGTAGAAACAGTGATCTTGCTGCATCTGGAGCTGGAAATGGTTCCATATGCCTTTGGGCAATTGAGGATCAATCGAAAGGAATTCGTCCTCTTTTTGAGCTCCCTCAGGTGAATTTTTCGTTTCAATCTCTTCGTATATATCCTAGAAACCTTGTTATTTTCTTTGTTTTGTTCCTATCATGAAGCTTTCACTTTATAATATCTAAGACCACCGATGCTAATATTTAGATCGAATACGGTGGCTTATTTAATCTCTAAAGCGATGTTTTCATACCGGTTCGGAGTTTCGTATTGGTCTGAACCGATATGAGTAGTACGATTAGTATATCGGACTGTACCAAATTTTATTTTATTTAAAAAATAATATTTAATTTGTTTTTTATGGTCGAATCCGAAAAAACTGGAAATCGACCATAATACTAGGTGGTACCAAAATAAATACCGGTCAAGTCCGGTATGAAAACATTGTTCTAAAGTCATTTATATGAATGAAATGCTGGTAGTTCCACTCCATTCTTTATTATACCTTTCCCCATCATTCATGTGACTCTTGACTTATATTGATGCTGTATATTTAGGCTGGATTTGTGAACTCGTTGGCATTTGCAAAATCCGGAAAATTCCTAATTGCTGGGGTTGGGAAGGTAATGAATACTCTTTTTTGCTTATGAGCTCCGATAAACTTAATTTCATTTACAACATGGTCAATGTAGTCGAATTTTATCGTATTTTATCGATCTTTCACAGGAACCACGACTTGGAAGGTGGGGAAGTATCTCTTCAAGTAAAAATGGTGTTGCACTACATACACTTAACATATCATGAACATGAATCAAAATCAAAACCCAACTTGGAGATGCTTATGGATCTGTAAGATTTGCTTTGCTCTCATTCCATTTTTGACTGATTAGTGCTTTTTTTTAACATTGATGAGGAACAAAGTTGTGTTATTTATGAAATTTTGTTGGGGGTTATGGTAATCCATTGTGCTTATACATTCATTTTGGTTCTATTTGTTCTGAATGAGCATGTCATTATGAAGTAATGTGTATGATTTTCAAGGGTTATAAGTGTTCGTTATATCGTATATCAATTACGGGTGTTTTTGGAGTCGAAAGCTTTACTTGAAACTCATTTGGAAAGTTGGTAACTCCCTCCAATATATGGAATTTGGTATGTATGCTTCACATTTGTAAATGAAAATCTTCGGGGTTTTCATGTTTAAAATAGTGTAAATATTATGTCCATAATTTGTTAATTGTATGCAAAGCTTTTGAAATATCAAAACCGTTAAAGAATGATACATGAATCAATAGTATGATTTTTATTTTACTTTGTATAATTGATTTTGACAATTTATGCGTTATTTTTAAAATTTTTAAAGTTTGGAAACATTCATTATATATGTTCAATGTTAAGTGGTTAATTACAAGCTATGAATGAATTTAAACTATTAACGATTGTTAGGATCAATTATAAATAGTTTTGAAATTTATGGGTTAAAATATTAACGAATGTTTTAGGGTGGTGTTTGTTTTCTTATATCTTATATTTGATTACACTCTCAAATCTCCATATAAAATTCCATAACATGATATCGAAGTGGGTTTGGAAAATTCTGAGTAGGTTACTTGGATTAGTTCAGCTTAATGAAATTGATCGAGTATCCATTGTCAAATTAAACTTTGAAGGTGGTTAAACTTAAGAGTAATGTGTTGAATTTTATAAAAATATATCACATGGAAAATGAAATTTCATTTAGATTGATTTATAAGTAAGAGGTGTTGTAGAATATTATAATTAACTTGTTCAACTCTTTTACGATTTAATCTTTTTCTACATAAGGTAAATTGACATGATTATATAAATTTAACAATTAGTATGTTAAGTGCACTCAACGTCTCAAAATGAGGCCATTTTTAACCTGAAATTTTTCTTTTTCCTGATCAAAATCTTCTATCTTTTAATATATTTCGTGGTTACTAATTTTAGTGATTTCTTTTATGTGAAAAAAATGATGATATCCGTGTGCTCTTTTCAATTTTACCCTACGGCAAATTTCATGTGAAAGTATTGAGTTTTTTTGTTGCATGATTATGGATTTATTTGATTTTTACTCTCAAAGTTTGTATTCACTCGTTTCTATCGGTTTTGTGCGATCGATATTCTTGACCGATTGACATAGGTTGATTGTCATATGATATCAATGATCACACTAATAATGTTCATCACCTAAGTTGATTTAATCGTAATGTTTTCATACCGGACGGTATACCACAAATTTCGCTCGGTACTGATATTTTTTTTCGTACAGCCCAATACCAGGTATTAGGACGATTTCCCAGTTTTTCTGGTCTGACCATAAAAATTAATTTTTAAAAAAATAAAATAAAATTTTGTACCGACCGATGTACCATCCGATATACTGTTCATATCATTCCGGACCGATACATGATTCTGAACCGATATGAAAATATTTCTTAATCGACATTAATATTGATCGTCATCCGATCTCAAAACTTAACAGTATATGTGATCGAGAATAATTGAACATTATCTTGCATGTTAATTCTGTGAAATATGAGGATATATGTGATATTCACAAAAATTTGCTAGAAATGATGTGTAAAATATGTTGATAAAATTGTGATATCTCATTGTTATTTATGTAAAAATATTTTTGTACATTTATATATAAATTATAATAAACATAATAATATATAAATTAGTCATTTATTAAATCATGATAATGTTATAATTGATTTTAGCAACAATGATAAAATTGTAATTTTTTAAGGATTAATGCACCGTAATTTATTTTTGTTTTTTGTGTATTAAATAAATCACAATTACTAGAATGAGATATAACATTATTATGATTTACTAAAGACTATTCTAATAATTAAAATATAAAAACATTTATTCTTTTTTATATAAAGGGTATATTGGTTTTTTTACATGATTATGATATGATAATTTTATCACGATTATTTCTAATTTAACAATTACCGTTCAACACATCTCACCAAATTATCGCATTTTTTAAAAAACCGATCTAAACAAACATTATTATATTTTCTTTGAATATTTACCATGTAATCTTCTCATATTCTTATTTTCTACATTTCAATATTTTACGTTATGGACAAATTAGCATTCATTTATATAATTTATATATATTAATTAATCCAACCCTAACTTTAAAACAGGTAGCTTGATAATACAAATAAGTGGTTGAAACTTGTAAGACAACAATGGCGTCAATGATCATTTCCAGTCTGTCTTCTTTATTTATTTTCCGGCCATAATTTATACGCTTTAAATAACTAGTGGGGATGGCGGCTCGTCTTAGGGGACAAACCCATTGGAATAATACTCTGTCTCTGCCCCCATGTCTCTTGCTCTTCTACATCACAATACCAAAAATGTTCCATTTTCATATTACCCAGAATCCGAACCCGTTTTAATCGTCTTCCTGAGTGAGATCCGATTCAGATTGAGCATTTTGAATGTAAAAGAAAAGAAGCTTCGCGATAATCAATGAAAAAGTGGTCCGCGAGAAAACCCGTTTCGCTTTTGGTTATTGGATTTTATTTATGGAGGATAGTGAAATCTTTAAATGAAAAAGTTGCTCCAATTTCTTCAATTGGGTTTTTATGAGATTGGAATGGGAAGAAATGGTGAAGAAGACGATGTTATCTTTCTCCAAACCTCTTATTTTACAATCAAAATTGCTCTGTTTCTCTATATTTTACCTTGTTTGTTCTCTTATCGTCACTTTTTACGCTACCAAATGCACTTTCCGATCATCGCCGTTCGATCCGATTCAGAATCCTCTCTTCATTTACCCAAAATCGTACGGTGTACATAAACACGCTATTCCCACATCGCGATTAGGTTGCGATTCCCCTGTTTTTTTCTCAGGTTGATGATTTTTTGATCATTTTGTTTGATTTGTGATCTGGGTTTGCTGATTCGTGTTGTTTTTTGTTAGATTATTGGGTTGTTGTGAAGGAACTGAAAAAGTTATGGGAAAATTCTACTGATTTGGGAGCACATTCATTGAGGTATGTGCAGGTAAAAGGTGAGAGTTTCGGTGGGAAGGTGAATTTGCAGAGGAGATTATCTTATTTGTCTTGGCGCAGTCATCTTGAAGAAGAAAGACAAATACCTTGTGGATTCTTACAACCATTTCCAATCTCTACTTCTGGTTAGTTCTTCATTTTCTTCGATAAGATCCAAATCTTGATCAATCTCGTGATTGATGTCGAAATATCAAATCTTTATGGTAAATGATTTGTTCAATTCTTTTACGATGTGACTTACATCATATAATTATATACTCTCGTCATAATTTTGATCAAACTTTATAATTTCAACATGTTATCGAATTGGTTCGATCAAAATTCTGATTATCTAATACTGAAAAAGTTCGGTTCATTTAATTCGTAAATCCAACTTCGTCATGTATTTGAACTCGAAGGTGCATTGAAATATCAAAATTAACTCACATTAGATTTGTGATGAAAATTTCAGCTAAACTCTATAATTCTAACATGTTATTAGAGCTGAAAGTCCGGTTCATTTTAATTAGCAAGTCCAAACTCATCATATATTTGGACTTGAAGGGGTATGTTCAAATATCAAATTTACCCATATTGGATTTAAGATGAAATTTGGATTGATTTATAAGATTGGAGGATTATCATAATAAATAACTTGTTCAAGTCTTTTATGGTGTGATTTTCTTTCCCTAAACATTATATCCATACACACTCTCGTCGTAATTTCACTTAAACTCTATAATTCCAATATGGTATCAAAGTTGGTTTGATCAAATTCTGATTATCAATACCAAGAAAGTTCGGTTACAAGTCCAACTTCGTCATGTATTTGAACTTGAATTGGTGTATTGAAATATCAAATTTTCACACATTAAATTTGTGATGAAAGTTAGATTTGTTTGGATATCATAGTATATGATTGGTTAAAGTGTTTTACGATGTAGTTTCCTCCTTTATTCGTATTAACCGTACATATTCTCAAGATAATTTCAGCTAGACTATATAATTTCAATATAGTATTAGAGTTGGTGTTGTCAAAATCATGATAATCAATACCGAGAAATACAGCCCATTTAATTTGCAAGTCCAACTTCCTCATGTATTTGGATTTGAAAGGATGTCTTGAACTATACCAACTTCACCGTTTGAGCTTGTGATGAAATTTATATTGGTTCATAAAATGAAAGGGGTATCATAGTAAATTTATTCTCTTATTCCTCATATACCTACATATTCTCGTCATAATTTCGATCTGACTCTATAATTTTAACAATTCATTTGCAGATCAAATCGCAATGGAAAAGTGCAATGGATTAGTCATAGCATCAGCTGTAATAGGAGACCACGATAAAATCAGACAGCCAAAGAACCTCGGATCCATAACACTCAACTTGGTATGTTTCTTCATATTTTCAGATGAAGCCACACTCACAAAACTACACAATCAACACTTATTAAAACCCTCAAAACAACCCAAAATAGGCGTATGGAGAATCATCAAAGTATCAACACAATACCTGTACAAAAATCCAGCAATGAATGGAGAAATACCAAAATACTTAACTCATCGTCTTTTTCCAAATACAAAACACAGTATTTGGATCGATGCAAAGCTACAACTAGTCATCGATCCTTTGTTATTATTACATTCCCTTGTCGTGACACAAAATGTAGATATGGCTATCTCTAAACACCCCTTTTTCTTACATACATTGCAAGAAGCAATGGCTACTGCTAGATGGAAAAAACTGTCTGATTTTGATGCTTTAAGGTTACAAATGGAGAGTTATTGTGATAATGGATTAAAGCCGTGGAATCCCGATAAGGGTTTCGATACGGATGTTCCGGATAGTGGTTTGATATTGAGGAAACATAGTGATGCTGCGAATGCTTTCTCTTGTTTGATATTCAACGAACTGGATTCGTTTAATCCAAGGGATCAGTTAGCTTTTGGTTTTGTGAGGGATAATATGAGACCTGTGATTAAGATTAATATGTTTGAAGTTGAAGTTTTTGAGAAGATTGTTGTTGAGTATAGACATAATTTGAAGAAGAATTGGGATGAAGAGAAGGTGAAAGTGAAGATGGCTTCTAGAAGGGGTATTTTTGGTAATGGGAGTTGTGAAGGGTATCTTTTGAAGATGTGGGGAGAAGAGTAAATATGGTTTTTTATACCATTTTTTATATATAGAAAGAAATATATATTCATTTTGTTTAATGTTTGTATTGTTTATACTTATATATTTAATCTTTGAGTTATGATTATTTTATTTTTAAAATTTTTTAAGTAAGCTAAGTAATGTAATTATTCTTAACCGATTGAGTCAACGAGTTGGAAATTTTGATAAATTTGTTAATTGGTTGACATTAGAGATGTAAATGAACTAATCGATGTGAATTTAAGTGCTTTTTAAATATTTAAGTTCGATCGAAATATACAAGGTTTGATTCGGGTTTGAAAACTAAATTATGATTCGGGATCTGTTCGATTGAGGTTGGAGTTTAGCTCGAGTTCGAAATAATTAGAAATAGTATATATTTCATATATATCATTTAAATTAAATATAGAATATTATGATCTTATTGGTCTGCGAATATGCTTGGCTCGCCATAGAAAGTTTGATATTGGAGATTTAGTTCGAAAAAATCGAGTTCAAACTCCAGTCTGAATTGGTTTGACTTGAAAGGTTTGTTACTCGACTAAGTTTGTTTACATTCCTAGTTGACTTATCGCCTGGATTAAGATTTAAAATGGAAATGGAGACATGATTATCGTAAAATGTTCAATATGACACGATAATGACAAGAAAAATCTTAAAATATAAAATTAATAAATATCATGAATAAAAATGATAATGACAAGGTGGGATTATTTTACAAGTATCGAGAAATGCTCCAAATCCCG
Organism: Utricularia reniformis; assembly: GCA_009725065.1. Taxonomy (NCBI): domain Eukaryota; kingdom Viridiplantae; phylum Streptophyta; class Magnoliopsida; order Lamiales; family Lentibulariaceae; genus Utricularia; species Utricularia reniformis. The sequence goes on along the minus strand of RWGZ01001124.1, from coordinate 17,967 downwards.
AGACTCTCAACGAATCGTACTAGCCCACGGATCTTCACTTTCTTTAGATTTATTTTCATACAATCCGTATATCGGTTGGTATTTTGTATTATTTTAAATATTATATTAATTATTTAATTTATAGATTTATTTTATAAATTAAAGAAAATATCAAGTCATAACCCCGAACAAATATGCCACTTGACCTGATGATCATGCATATCAACTTTTCTAAGATTCAGATATTGATGGCGTATAGCTCCATATAAAAAGAATGTATTATATAGTAATATAATTGATTAATTTAGTTATTAATATATATATCACCGCCACGTAGGCATAGTGGTTAGTGGAAAATTGAAGAAATAGTTGGGCGGTACACCGATATCATACTGATCAATACATGTCATTAGGTCAGATTTTAAGATATACCCAAAAATTCATTTCAATTATTTGAAAAATATATTCTGGTATATCGACATCGTACCGATCGAACATTTTATTCGATCGATACAATTTAGTATGGTATAATATTAGTATGCTTACAAAACATACAATTTAGGTTGTATTTATGAATGTTCAATTTATACCCATTTTGATTATTTAAAGTATATAATATTGATAATTCAATTAAAGTATTTTATAATTTAAAGCAAAGTTATGGTTAAGTAGAAAAAACGTGTGGATTAGTGATTCATATTCCAATATATAAAAAAGATAAGAATTATTATTGCGTAGTCTTTGAAGCAAAATGGCTGGTGGTTCTCTGTACCTGATTGCACCACAAGACAGTTTCACAAGGAAGGAGATCGCTCGTTTCTGGAAGCAAAGGCTGATAACGGAGGAGGATCACCTTTACGCCGCCATCAAAGCCGCCGCTCGTCTCCGCGCTCGAAATCTCACAGTTAGTGCCTTTTCTTTCGCTCATTTCTCAATTGAATGTCGAAATTAACGCTTTTGTTTGCGATCAGGACGACGATTACTCGCGATTCAAACTATATATCGAAGATGATGAAGAAAAACACGCGAAAATGATCGAAAAAGAGATGCTGAGATCGGGAATAAAGGATTGGTGAGTCTAATTGTCTGTTTTGGTACTTGGAAGGTAGACTAGTTGATTTTGCGTCTGAGTTTGTGCAGGTGGACAATGAGCAAATTCGCGTACCTGAATCAACCATCTGCGATCAAGTCGGTTGATAAGCGTAAAAGATCATCTTGCTACAGTACTTATGTTCCTCACAATATTCTCCATTGCAAATTCTCTGCATCTTGAAGATGAAGATTGACTAATTTATGTGTATATTGATTGGGTTTGATTGCTTGGGTTTGATTGACAAATTCTCTGCCGTACTATACAGCATATTGATTGGGTTTGATATGATTGCAATTTGTGTATATAATTGTGATTGCTGTAAATTGTTATTTCTTTGCCCTTATGCATCATATCTTAGCTCCATACTTCTCATCTTTTGATATCAAATGGATGATAAAAATACAATGTCCCTAGAGTTTAATTTCAATTTGATAGGAACAATGAAAACAACTTTGATTCAAAAATGAACAAAAAGAAAATAATTACGATTACATATTACAACTATGTAATTTAAAGAAAGCATAAACTGTTCTATTAAGGAATAAACAGATTAATTGCATTATTCAATGTAAATGGTAAATTCTTGGATAAATTCCTTATTCTTCAAATCATTCGTTACTAATTCCCAGATATTACTCTTGTTACCTCTTCAGGCTTCCCGATTCTTCTCCGTTGCCTTATTGAGATTAGTTTTACTTTCATCACTCCGATTGAAACTAATCTCATCGATTACATTCATAGCACCTTTCATTTTATAGAAACTTTCCTTACTTAGTGGTTTGGTCAATCCATCTGCAAATTGATGACTTGATGCATAGAACTCGAATAGTATTTATTTATTCTGAACAAATTCTCTCACAGCATGGTATTTGACACCTATGTGCTTAGTTCTACCATGAAATACATGATCATTTACCATGGCAAGTGCTGACTTGAATCACATAATACTAGTGATGATGTTGTTTGCTCCATTCCTATGTCGAACAACACTTTGCGCATCCGCAAATTACTTGATTTGCCACCAAAGCTGCTGCACCATACTATGCTTCCATAGTGAACTGTGCTATCATGTTTTGTTTCCTTGACATCCAACATGACGGACCTCCACCTAATCCCAATATATACCTCGATGTACTATGCACACAACTAGAACTTGCATAGCTACTATCCACAAACCCGGTCACTGCTACATCATTTTCTTTGCAATAAAATATTCAATGGTTTAAAGTTCCCTTAACATATCTCAAGATTCTCTTCCTTGCTTGCATATGAAGTCCTCTCGACTTATGCATAAATCGAGAAAGTAAGCTTACAACATAAAGTATATCAGGTTGGTGTTCGTAAGAAAGATTAAACACCCGATCATTGATCTGTAAGTTTTCATGTCAACCAGGTCTCCTTCTTCAAGGTTCAATTGAGTTTCAAGCACCATTGGAGTGGCAGTCGAATGGCTTTCTTCTAGTCCAAACATTTTCAACATTAAATTAGCATATTTACCTTGAGATATGAAGATGTCATTACTAGAGAAAATTATTTCCAACCCAAGAAAGTGATGCAGAATTCTCATGTCTATCATTTCAAAGTTATCCATTAATTCTTTCTTTGCCTCCAATATTCTGTTTTCATGATTTCCAGTTATTATGATATCATCAACATAGACTGATATGATTACCAACTTCTCCCCTGCCTTTTTAACGAAAGTGATGCTTCATTGGGATTTTTTTGAAAATCCAGCCCCTATAATACTGTTTGAAGTTTCTCATACTAGGCCGTTTGGGCTTGTTTCAACCCGTATAGTGCTTTCCTTAATAGTAGAACTTTATTCGGATGTGCTGAATTTTCGAAGCCGGGTGGTTGATGTACATAAATCTGTTCTTCTATTTCACCATTCAGAAAGACTGACTTTACATCAAGTTGTACTATTTTCCATTGTTTTTTAGCAGCGATAGAGATAATCATTCTGATGGTGTCGAACGTTGCTACCGGAGCATAAGTGTCTAAATAGTATATCCCATGTTTTTGAGTGAATCCTATAACCACCAATCTAGCCATGTACTTATTAATACTTCCATCAAGATTGGTCTTGATCTTAAATATTCACTTAACTCCCACCACATTTGCCTTATGGAGTTTATCAACCAAACTCGATTTTTAATCATAAAAAATTCTTCTTCCATCGCCTTTTTCCACTTTGGAATTTTTAGTGTTTCTTCTACTGTTTGTGGCTCCAAGTTTTCTAAGTCCACATTTGTGTACTCATATAATTCAGTCATCAGCCTTGTTCGTTGCACCCCAGAAGCTCGGTCATCATCATCTTCAAAAACTGATGAGCCAAAAGTTTCATGTTCTACCTCTTGTTCTTCTATGTCATTTTCAGATTCTTCTTCCGTGTATATGTATTATGAGCCTTCTTCAGAGATTATATTTTCACCAAATATTTCCAGATCCTCTAAATTTCCATCATCTTCATCTTCTAATAGTTTGAATTCAGTAAACTCTAACTTTGATGAGTAGTTTTCCATTGTTTTCTCAAAACTGTTAGGCTATCTCTTTTCCCAGTTCCAGAAATCCTCTTCATCAAAATTCATAGTCCTTGCAGTTGTAATTTTGTTGTTATATGGATTGTAGATTTTGTACCCTTTTGTATAATGACAATATCCGATGAAAATGCCTTCAACGGCTCTAGCATCCAATTTAAAATTCCTCTTTTCTTTTGGGACAAAAGTGCATGCTATGCACCCAAATACTTCGAAGTAGCTCACTGATGGTTTGGTTCCTTTCCATAATTCAAAAGGTGTTTGATTCTTTAGCACTTTAGTCGATATTCTGTTTTGAACGTGCCTTGCCGTTGCCACTGCTTTAGCCCAAAAATCCTTTGGTAAACACTTTTCAAACATCATGCACCTTGCCATCCCTACCAAGGTCATGTTTTTTCGTTCAGAGACACCATTTTGCTGTGGAGTAAATGGTACGGTACGTTGATGCTGAATTCTGGTTCTCTTGAAGTAGTCATCAAATCTTTCATTACAATATTCTCCCCCGTTGTCCGAGCGCATTGTCTTTACCTTATGGTCACTTTCGAGTTGCACAAGTTTCTGAAACTTTAGGAAGAAGTCGAAAGTCTCTGACTTAAATATCAAAAAATAGATCCAACAATACCTCGATTAATCGTCAATGAATGTTAGAAAATATTTGCTCCCTCCGAAAGATGGTTCTCCAAATGGTCCACATAATGTCGGTATGAAGAAGCTCTAATTTCTTTGATGCTTTGAAATCTCTCCGTGAAGGAAATTTAATATGTGATAACTTTCATTTTGGACATATTTTGCAGAAATTATTCTCTTCCCTTGTAAAGGTAGGCAGAGCATTTACCAACTTCTTTTTACTCATGTAGATGAGTGTTTGATTGTTCACATGACCCAAACATTTATGCCAATATTCTTGAATTTTGTCTATTATCTTGCTTACAGCAGCACACTCATTGTCTCTTTCAATTATTGGTCACCTTAAAATAAATGTGCCACTGGAGGACTCCACTGTCGTCAATAAATTGATGCAAGTATCCATGATTTCAGGTTGATAAGATCTTTTTCCTTCATAGTTGAGACTTTTCTTCAAATTGGCTAGTAACGAATCTTATTATCTTTTTTGCAGCATTTAGATCTGAAATATCTTCACCAAGTAATCGTAATCTGCTGATGATATTGAACACACGATCAATGTAATCTTTTATTTTTTCATTCTCTGCCATTTTGAGTGAGTCATACTCCAATTCCAAGTTGTTAATTGCTACTTACTTGGTATGATCATCTCCTTCAAACTCTTCTTTCAACTTATCCCAGATTTCCTTAATAGTTTTGCATGTGAGAACTCTAGACATTTCTCCATCATTAAGTGCATCATATAGAGCAGAAATGGCTTATCCTTGACGAGAAACAAGTTCATTATATCGATTCCATATGCCAGTTGAATCTGGGACTGAAGGTGGTGTTGGAGATGTTTCTGTTTCAACCACATCCCAGAGCTTTGAAGCCATCAACACAACTTTCATTTTCAAGGCCCAAAGTATGCAATCTTTACCATTGAACTTCGGAATATTGTCCAAGAAAGTCATATCTTTCTTCCACACCTTGTGAATCAGAGTTGTATAACAATGATTCAGAAAATAGCTCACAACAGCTCTCAAACTGAAAGGTATAACCAAGGCTCCGATACCAATTGATAAAAATACAATATACCTAGAGTTTAGTTTCAATTTGAGAGGAACAATGAAAACAACTTTTATTTAAAGATGAACAAAAGGAAAAGAATTACGATTACATATTACAACTCTGTAATTTAAAGAAAGCATAAACTGTTCTATTAAGGAATGAATATATCAATTGAATTATTCAATGTAAATGGCAGATTCTTGAATAATTTCCTTATTCTTCAAATCATTCGTTACTAATTCCCAAATATTACTCTTGTTAACCTCTTCAGGCTTCCTGATTCTTCTCCATTGCCTTATTGAGATTAGTTTTACTGTCATCAATGGCATGATCCGCTTCAAACTTCGGTGAAGAAACTAGTAATGGGACACTTTGCTTTGTCCCTGTAATCAATGGTGTTTTCTCCTCTTTCAATGAAGTTTTTTAAGACATTTTTGCTTATTGTTATTCTGTGACACAAGACCTGATAAGGGTCTTCTTTACTGGTCTTTTTGTGACTCCATGACATACAAACTCATCTCTGTTCATCTCCAGGTACACACTTATATTTCTTCCTCTTTTGCTATATATGCATGAAAATAATGTTGGAGGGTTTTAATCCTTTATTATAAGAATCAGAAGGATTTAAAAAGAACACAAAGTGTAAACAAAAAATTCATCATTGCAACGTAAACTTTTATTCATACTTTTCACACACATCCAAACTATTATTACAAACCCTATATTTATAGTACTTATTTATACTTATCCATACATAACTTCCTAGTAGTTATTTCCTAACCAACTTGTTTGAAGCAACACAACCCTTCAACCATACTTGCTTGCTTAGTCATCATCCACCATCGCATCCAACATTCCCCCGTAAGCAAGCAAGTTTTGTGACTCAAAGTGCATCCCTTAGTTGATGGAAGAATTGGACCTTGAGGGGTTTTGTAAAGATATCCGCTACTTGCTCCTCACTTTTGCAATAGACCAATTCAACAAATGCTTCATGTATGCATTCCCTAATGAAGTGAAATCTTGTGTTGATGTGCTTACTTCGAGCATGGAATACAGGGTTTCTTCCAAGAGCAATAGCCGACTTATTGTCTATGTGAATCTTGATGGGATCCTTGACATAAATTCCAAGCTTTTCCAACACAAAGATAAGCCACATTACATGGCAAACACATGCGTTGGCTACCACATATTCAGCCTCACACGAGGAGAGTGTGACAATGGGTTGTTTCTTTGAGCACCATAATATCGCACTTCCTCCCATAAAGAAAGTAAAGCCAGTTGTACTACTTGCATCGTCTACACTCCCCGCCCAATCACTATCACTATAACCATCCAAAAAATATGTTTTAGAAGAAGAGTACCAAATACCAAAGTCTCGTGTCCCTTGTAGATAACGAAGGATCCTTTTTGCTGCCTTTAAGTGAGTTTCACGTGGGGTTTCCATGTAACGACATAGTATCCCAACAGCATAGAGTATATCAGGACGAGTGCTAGTGATGTAACGTAAAGACCCCACCAAACTCTTAAAATCCGTAGTGTTTACCAAATTAGACCCATCATTGATACTCAATTTAAGTCCCACTTCCGATGGTGTGTCCACTACATTGCACAATTCCATGGAGTACTTTTTAATAATTCTTTCACAAATGCTTCTTGAGAGATGAAAATTCCATCATCAAATTGTTGAACTTCAATACCTAAATAATAATTCATGAGACCAATATCCGTCATTTCAAATTCCTTGTGTATTTCAACCTTGAATTTTTTAATCTTCTTCTCTTGACTTCCTGTTACAAGTAAATCATCAACATATATTAATACCACCAATATCTCATTCACCCTATTTCCCAAAATATATAAGGAATATTCATGAGGGCATTGCATAAATCATTTATCTCTCAAGTAAGCATCAATTCGTTTATTCCAAACCCGAGGAGCTTGTTTCAACCCATATAATGCTTTGTGTAATTTCAAGACCTTTTCTTCTTTTCCATGCTTCACAAACCATAAAGGTTGCTCAATGTAGACTTCCTCTTCCAAAACTCCATTTAGAAATGCCGTTTTGACATCTAATTGCCAAAGTTTCCATTTAAATTGAGCGGCCATCGAAATTAGAATTCTTACGGTTTCCATCCATGCAACAGGAGCGAAAACTTGATCAAAGTCAACAACTTCCCTTTGTTTGTATCCTTTGGCAACCAACCTAACCTTATATCTTTCAATTTTCCCATTTGCATTGCGTTTAATCTTAAAAAGCCACTTCACACCAATAATAGATTTTCCTTGTGGTTTGTCCAACAAAGACCACGTTTGATTTTTATCAATGGAAGCAACTTCATCAGCCATGGCCTTCTGCCACTCAGGGGAATATTTAGCCTCAAAATAATCAATAGGTTATGCATCAACAAGTAAACAACAGTGACTAAATAAGCTCATTTCTCCAATTGCTTCAATTTGATTGTAAATATGTACAAGTTTTCTTTTCCCCCTTGGGCCTATCTCTGAAGATGTTCCAATTTCACTTTCTGAAGAGGACTCTGGATGTTGGATTAAAGAGCCAAGAGGTGTTTCTGGTTCATTTTCCAATATCCTTGTTGATGGAGACTCCATTCTTTCTTGTTCATTAGATTGATTTTCTTCATCTTTGCTCATCAATTCAGAAATATTATAATCATAGGGTTGATAGTCGATCTTGACCGATTCCGATTCCCATGCCTTTGTTTCGTCAACCACAACATCTCTACTCAAGTGGATTGTTTTGGTTTGAGGATCAAACAATCGATATTGCGGTGATGTACAATCATAGCCAAGAAACACCATTTTCTTTGTTTTATCATCAAGCTTTCGACGAAGTTTATCAGGTTGATGAACATAAGCTAATGATCCAAATATTCTCATGTGAGCCACTGTAGGCTTGATTCCACTCCAAGCCTCTTGTGGTGTCATATTCTTCACACTTTTTGTTGTTGTTCGATTTAAAATGTACAAGCTGTGAGTGATGCATCTCCCCAAAATTCTTTTGGCATGTTCTTTGTCTTCAACATGTTTCTAACCATATTTAAAATGGTTCGATTCTTCCTCTCAACCACTCCATTTTGTTGTGGAGTTCGCGCAACCGTGAGTGCCTGATGAATGCCTAAATTTTGACAGAAATCTTGAAATTCGTTTGGCAAATATTCTCCTCCTCGATCACTCTTCAAACACTTTAAAGAAAATCCACTTTGTCGTTCAACCATCGCCCTAAAAATTCTGAAAATATCGAAGACTTCTGATTTTTTCTTCATCAAATAAATCTAACATTTTCGGCTAAAATCATCAATGAACAAAAGAAAGTAATTGTTCCCTCCAAGTGTTGAAGGTTTTATTGTTCCACACACATCACTATGAACCAATTCCAATAGTTGTGTTGCTCTTCTTTTAGCAAATTTAGGAATTTTAGACCTTGGTTGCTTTCCAAACATGCAACCTTCACAAATGTCATTAGGAGATGAGAGTAGTGGTAATACTTTTACCATGTTTCTTTGATGCATGACACGAAGGGCATCAAACTGAGTATGGCCAAATCTCATGTGCCAAATCCATGTGACATCTTTATAGCATACCGAAAAATATAGTGGAGTGATTGGAAATAATTCTATAGCAAACATATGATTGACTTGCATTTTTACGGTAATCATAACATGCCATTTATCATCATAAATTGTCATCACTCCATCAACTGAGACAAATTTGAATCCACTGGCCATTAGTTGACCATAACTAAGGATGTTATTTTTTGAGGTCAGGCAGATAAAGAATCATAGAAATAGAGAGTAAATTTTCATTCTGCATTTGACATGTAACTATTCCTTTACATTCCACTTTTACTTGTTGTGCATCAGACAATGAAATAGTGCTTCCATGATCACTTTGTAGCCTCGAGAATATATTTCGTTGTCCACTCATGTGATTAGTGGCCCCAGAATCAATAAACTATACCACACTTTGTGGTTTTTCCTCCAATCATGCCATAAGAAGAATATGTGATTCTTCCTCTTCATCTTCCTTTTCTTTTGTTTCTTCCAATAAATTATTTTGAGGGTGACGACAATCCCATGAATAATGGCCCATGTTGTGGCAATTATAACATTCTACTTGAGATTTATCTTTTCTTCCCTATGTTGCATCATTTTGTGAGAAACTTCCTCTCATGGGTTTGTAACTTCCTCTCCCATATGTGAATTGTCTAAATGGATCACCTTTTGATGAGTTGAATGCCTCAAAAGATCGCCCTCGTCCAACTCCTCTTCCTCTCCCACGTCCACGAAAATTGCCCCGCCAATTTTTTTCTTCATTCTGCATGTTAACTTGCAAAATTTTGGCTGATGATGATACTTCATCATCATCTTTGAGTCTTTCTTCATATGTCTGTAAAGATCTTGTTAAGTCATCTAAAGATATTTCACTAATATCATTTCCCTCTTCAATTGCTATAACCACAAATGTGTATTTTTTATCTAAAGAACGTAGGATTTTCTCAACAATATTTGCTTCTTCAAGCTTCTCTCCAAAACGTTTCATTTGATTTGTAATTCCTTGTACATGAATTACATAATCATTTATACATTCACCAATGTTTTGTTTCATACTTTCAAACTCAACCCTTAGAGTTTGAAGTTTTACTTTCTTCACTTTATCAACGCCCTAAAATGCCGTTGATAGATTATCCCAGGCCACTTTGGCCGAAGTTGCCTCGGCAACTTTCTCAAATTGTTTGTCATCCACTGCTGGGTGAACCAATGATAATGTTTTTTTATCCCTTTTTAAAGTCGTAGCATCCGACGTCGGTGTAATCCCACTTTGCACAACATCATATACTTCATAAGCACCAAACAGGGTTTGCATTCGCAACTTCCAATTATCAAAGTTGTCTTTTGTTGGAGTAGGAATAGGAAAGGAAGAATTATTCGCCATGTTCTAACCTCGCTCCGATACCACTTTGTTGGAGGGTTTTAATCCTTTATTATAAGGATCAGAAGAATTTAAAAGGAACACAAAGTGTAAATAAGAGATTCATCATTGCAACTTAAACTTTTATTCATACTTTTCACATACATTTAAACTATTATTACAAAACTCTATATTTATAGTACTTATTTATATTTATCCATTCATAACTTCCTAGTAGTTATTTCTTAACTAATTTGTTTGAAGCAACACAACCCTTCAACCATACTTGTTTGCTTAGTCATCATCCACCATGGTATCCAACAAATTATGCATTTCCCACCTCGGCATCCCTTGTGGAACAGTTCCTTTTCTTGTTTATTGGATTGAGCCTTACACGAATTAGATTAGCAAAATGCCTTTATTCAAACTTTGTTTTTATAATATGGGATATCTATTTTCTCTCATTTTTATACGGAAAAATAGAGTGGTGAATGCTAAATAACAGTAACGGAATTAACTGTCTTTCCAACTGCCTTCATCTTCTTCCTTACAGATTCATTCAGCACTTGGTCATTAATCTTCATCTCTCCTGGGAATCTCCTTACGTTAACCAGGTAAAGGAATTCCCAGAAACCCATTTCTTTGTTTCACATAAATTGTGTTTTTACAGGTGATCTGTCTTCATCGTCAAATCATTCCTTATCTAAAAGATGAAGATTGAAAGCTTCCTGGTTAAAATTACTGCTTCCTTTAGAAAAGTTTGGATCAAAGCCAACAAAAGAATCGCTCGTCGAAAAGCTGGTAATATTCAATCGACCCGTTCATCTATTTCGTTGTATATCCATCATGAATGAAACTTTTGCATGTTGAAATATTCTCATACATTGTGGAAATAGAAATTGTTAAATTTTTGGGAGAGTGTGATCGGATATAACATATAAGAGGGATGAGACCACATTGTAAAATACTTGAATATGTTATTTACTATGGTCCACATTCAATCTTATAAATCAATCTAATCCATCCCACTTTTCATTTCCGATATAGGATAAATTCCACATCTTTTAGTTTATTGTTGGAATTATAGAGTCTCGTCGAAATTATGACGGAATAGCGTGAAATAACGGAATTAAGGTGAAGAACCCACAAATTTTAAAAACTTGAACAAGTCATTATGTGATTGAATTTCACACCATTATAAACCTAATCGATCCCACTTGTATAATCGATGTGGGAAAAATTTCAACACTACTCTTCAAGTCCAACCATAAGGTTTCGAGTTGAAATGAACCGAACCATGCTCTGATACAATGTTAAAATTATAGAATATGGCCAAAATTATGACGAGAGAACATGAACAAACTGGATTAATGAGAAGAACCAACACATTTTAAAGACTTGAACAATTAGTTATGCGATTGAATTTCACACCATTATAAACATAATCAATTTCACTTCTGTAATTGATGTGGGACAAATCCAACATTTATAAAGGAAATGATATCATAAGTAATAGATTTAACCTTATTTTTTCAATTTGATTTACTTATCATATTTTTTACCGTAGTGTGATTGGTTTCTAAGATCACTTATGGCTTTTGGCCTTCTATATCTAAATTCTTATTGTTCATTAAATTCTGAATTTCTATATTTACAGGTTTGGTAAAGCTTAGGAAAGATGTTAGGACATGTGAGTACGAGGATGTTCATGTATTATGGGACATGTTAAAAAGGAATGATTCAAGAAGAACAAAAGGAACAAAGTTGCGATTAATCAGACACTGATTCTGGTTAATTACAGATGAAAATATGTATTAGATTGGATTAGGGGAGAGAATGAATTAATTCTCTTCTTTTCGTTCTTCCCAATACAGACAGAATATTTAATGATAAAATCCCTCATCTCTGCAACAAAACTGCTCGCATATTTACTCTCTTCTGATACAGGTTTCTGTGCTCCTGACAGCAAGACGATCGTCATTTTTTTGCTTTTGAGTTTCTGGGTTGAAATATGAAGAATTGCTTTGTAATCTGGCTTATGTTGTTTGTTATTTGGATTTCTAGGGCTTTTGTTCTTGAAGCGAATAATGGTAAATTTTTAACAGTTTCTGGGTAAATCTGAGTTCAAATTATTTTACTTTGTTGTTGTTGTTCGTTTAGGCAGCAGCGTCGCTTACACTCCACGGCCAGAAGAAAAGGAAACAGAGGAATCCAAGGTACAGAGTAACGGGAATAAAAATGTTCATCAATTCGAATTCTTCTTACCAATATTTAAAATGTCCAAAAAAATTAAAATGTTAGGTAAATTACTAATTATATCTGTTTTAATTTGATTATTAACATGCATATATATATTAACTCTGTTCAACTGAGTAGTATATCTCCACAAATATAACGATACTAGACATCACCGATATTTGAATCGGTACCGAGTTTTTGGATTGGGGTCCAAGTGTTTTTGGGTCAACCCTTAAAAAGTTAAAAGAAAACTAATTTTTTTAAAAAAATTAATTCGTACCGTCATCGGACGATATACCGGTCGTCTGGACATGTACGAAATTTCAGGTTGATATGAAAATATTAATTAATTGTCACCTAATTTGAAGTTGTTATGATTCATAAACCCAAATTTTATTGTTTAATTGTTTGTGGGGACAACGTAGTTGTAATGTGGCATGGATGCAAGGTTTTTTACGTGCAAAACCTAGAAAAATATTAGAAAATATCACCGAATTCTTCGCGAAATCACTATAATGTTGTGAATTTACAAATAAGTTAAGCAACCCAAACAAAGGATAGATGCTAAGGGGTTGAAAAAACAATAAGTGTTTAGAACAATGAAAATCATCGAAGAGTTTCTTGAGCCGAAAGGCCATATCATTTTTCTTTAATGTTTCCTTATATTTATAAACTTCCCCTGGACATAATTATCTTTTAGTCATTCGTCTCATTTGTCGCATCTGACTATCCTTGAAGGCGGTAAAAACCATTAAATTGTTGTCATTTTTTGCTTTTAGTGTCGTAAAAGCCGTTCTATGCCCTCACACCCGCACTGTAACGTGGATTGTAGTTTCGTCTGGGGCGATGTATATTCCCGACATCCTGAGCACCATGCACGGCATCCATATTATACATTTTCTTATTTTCAGCTCGAACCATAACCCAATGTGCCCCCATCCGACCTGCTTCGGGTCTTCTCGTGTGGACCACTTCATATGTTTGATCCAATCTCTCATTGGGATCATTTCGTTACTTAGGAATCCATTGCAGGTTTCTCTTGATTCGATCATACCGGTTGGTTACCAAAACTCATACATACTCGGTTTGGAGATTCCGTACATAAAGTGTCTCAAAATACATTTGGATGAATATGGATATAGATATTGTTGTCTCTGTGTACATTTTATGCTATCCTATAATATTTGTGGTACGTTTTGTGTTGAAAAATGCATGATCGGTATTAAGGGTACGAAATGAGTGATATACTATTTTATCAACTTGAACTAAATGTGGTGTCGTAGGTTGGAAATTCAATTGAGGAAAATGAAGAGAAGTTGTACTTGGAGGATTACAGACCCATAAATCCGGTTCGGAGTTCAACGAATTCAATACGGGGCGGCCCGATCCAACATGCGACGCCTCTAATGCCGTACATACCAAAACCTTCTCCTCCGCCAGCCCCATCGAGTCAAGATGATCAAGATTCATATCCTTAGAAGAATTAATGTATATGCATATAATAATATGTTATTAGGTCACGTAACGTTTAGTAATGTACTTCACCAATAAATTCTAATAAAAAATATAATTCGATATAGTTTAAAATTAATCTATAAATTATAATATTTCATTTAATGAAATCCCATAAATATGGAATTTGAGAATAAAGGAAAAGGATAAGTACAATAAAAAAATCTTCTAATATTTAAAATAATATAAATACGATATCTCTAAAGTTTGTAAATTATATGAGAAACTATCAAACCTCAATTATATGCACATAAAACAACTAAAGTTTCAATGCAGTTTAATATTGACACTTTAACGAACTCGTTAATATTTTTTATTACACAATTTCTTGAACATTAAGATTCAATTTTATATAATTTTTCAAACGAATCTTATTTGCGTACTTGTGAACTTTGAGAATTATTTATGCTAACGAAAAATGTTTATCAATTTAACAGAAAACTTGTTGTTAAAATATCAGGGATAAAAATAAACAATACTGATAACTATAGTTTTTAAAAATTGATAACTATGTAAACAGTTAGGTTTTTTAATAATTTTCATTAACATTGATTTATTATCTAAACAAACATCTTATCATAAGGCCCATAATTGGTATGGCAGCTTATGAAATTTCACGTGACTTTATATTATCAATACACAACTATATATTTAAAAAATTATCTTTTCGAAATATAATAAAACAAAAGGATATATCAGTCATTTACATTTAATATCAATGTCACATCCATTTTATCTTACTTTATATAGAGAAAAAAGGGAATTTTGCGTCTTGATCATTCCCTTTATTGGAAAATAATAATATATATTATTAAAATAATATAAATTAAACATTTTAAATTCTAACATTTCCAAATTAGTATTCTAAAATTCTTGTAATATTCACACACCTTAAAATTTTCTAATATTTCTTTAATATAAATTTGTTTTAATTATTTAATTAAAATAATGATTGGACTATCATAGAAGGACGCTGCGAAACGCAACCCGGAAGGGTGGTGGGTCCGGGTACCCACTCCGCTAAAAGAATGGCAGGCCTTTTTTTAGGGAGTAAAAGTATATGCTTTTTTTAATTTATAAAGGGAATTTGATCCCAATTTTTTCAATTTTTATCCCAAAATTTAATAAATGTATAAATTTTTATTATAAAAATATGAAATGAGTTATTGTTTTGAAAAAAGCAATATATAAAATTTTCAATTTTTACAATTAAAGTTCTCGATCAAAATCAATTTTTGATTAATTTTATCATTTTGATAATCTGCTTTAACATATATTGCAAATTTGGATAACCAAATTTAATATTACAAATTAAGCGGACTAATTTTGCTAAAATTGTAAATGTTTATAGAGTGAAAACATCATTTCAATTTATAAATTTATGAATCAAATTTAACTTATTCTTATTTGTATTGTTCGTTTAAATTAAAATATAACAATGTTTAAATGATAAAACATTTTTCGAAGAAAAATTCGAACGAATACAAACATTTTAATTTGTGTATTTTATTTTATTTCTAGAATAAATATTGGATTATTTTTTTCATTTGAAAACAATAATATAATAACAAACACGAAGAAATCTAAATTATTCATATTGAATAAGAGCTCAATATAAATTCATAAAAGAAAAGGTAAAAGAGAAAGAGAATTCAGGTGATGACGTGTATCCCACCGATCGTGGAGTCTGATGACGTGGATACCACAGATTTTAATAAAGAAAGAATACCTCGTAAAACTCGCCTTCTTATCTTAATTATATTCGTTTATCTATTTTTTATTAAGGAGAAAAAATCTCCAAAAATTCGGTATTATGAACCGGTATTTTTGTGCTTGTTTTAAAATTTCTTAATATTATATGAAATATCAAATAAATTGATTTATAAGATGAATTATATATTTTACATTATATTTTATATTCTTATATATTATATTTATATCCATTCTATATAAAATTTATCGAACTCTAGAAATAAATATTCTCTCAAATGCAATCAAAGATTCGTTATTATATTCTTATTGAAATAATGAAATTGTCTCACATCAGAAATTGTATGTGGTATGGATTTCTTTATAAGATGAAATGTTGATTATCATAAATGATTTTATAAGTTATTTTATGATGTTGTCTCATTCTCTTATACGTCATATTCGAATATATTTTACTCATGAAATTGATCCGACTTTAGAAATTTAATACTTATATTATTGTTACAATATACTAAAGAACTATATTGACAAAATTTTCACATAATGGTCGATAATTTAGACCCTTTTATGTTATACGTTTAAGGTTCCCTTTAAGCATAAAAAGATTTGATTTTTAAAATTGAGAAATAATTAATTTTTTATTAATTCGAACTTAAATACCAATTTGAAAATATAGATATCAAAATACCGGTATACCAATACTTAATTTGGTTACACTCTTAGTTTACAAGATACAAATATAGCAAAGCCACAAAATCGGGAGAGTACGGACCAGACACGGGTCACGGACACGGCACTCATTTTATTATTATTATTTATAATATTATTATAATTATCAGCGAATCAAACTCAGGGAAATAAGTTGAGAAGTTTTGGCTCTTTACCACCGCCGTGCCGCCGTCCCAACTTCGTCGATACTTCCGACACACAAGAACCCGTATTCCGCGGCGTCAATCTCGAGAAACACGGTTCCGCCACTGCACCAGAAAAGCTCTTAGACCGGTCTCCGGTGTTAAACCGATGCAAATCAACCGAAACCGGATGAATAGAAGAACCGGCGAGCACCGCATCAACCGCCGCTTTACAGATATGCCAGTTACCGGAAGTTAGTAGCCCAACCGCGCCGTCAACTGGGTTTACCATCCGTCCACAGGCTTCGAATAGCAGCGATTGAAACAAAGCTAAACAGAGAAGAAACAAAAATATAAGAAAATAACAATACATGCCGTAAAAGCTTTCTTAATTACCGGGTCTTTTATTTTCCGGCACGGCGGAGATAAAGGACATGAGATCACTACGGCCAAAGAATTTAGAAACGAATAAGGTAGCGTGAGATTGGGATTCTGGGTTCTGGATCCAGTCTAAACATGGTCTTAAAATGCATTTCTCGCCACATCCTCTTCTCAAAACTCGGCATCCATTGCAGCTCATTTTTCACCACGTGACTTATTTGGGTTCAAGTTGAACGAAGCGAACTGGGGATGATTGAGGTTGGGTTAATTATAAAGGAAAATGCGGCAAAAAGTAACCATGGTTAGTTTTGGAATAATGTATATATTATTATTTTAAGTGAAAAGTGATAAGTATATGTCTATTGTTGTAATTAGTGTCAAATTAATGAAAGCATAACCAATTTTATAATTAAAATCTCATTATCATTAGAGACACTAGATAATCACTATCACTATCTTACTCTTTTGGTTTTTTTAATTAGATAATTTAAAATTAATTCATTTGTTGAAATCCATAATAATATGTTGGAAGAGTGTCGATCTAATTCAATAAGATAAATCATATTATAAAATGTTAGCTTAATTTAATAACTCAAGATATATTACACATCCTATAAATATATGATTCTAATTCCATATATTATGTGAGACATGTATTTTTAGACACTACAAAGTCAAATTGATGTGATTCGGTTATAATTGAATATTTTTTTGTATTTACTATTACTAGTGTAATAGTAATATAATTATGTATGTATTAGTCGTTTAAGTAGGGATGTGCATGAATCGAGTTCAATCTCTTTAGGTTTAACCACACTTAATTTAAATTCATTTACATCATTTTTAGTCATATCCACTAAAAACTCATGATAGACCTCCGAGTCTAGATACATGGTCTATCGTGCATCTTTGATGGGTTCGGATATATCTATGAATACGAATAAATTTTATATAATAGTGTAGAAAATAAGAAATACAATTAGTTGAACAATTATTTATTCTTAATCAAAATATTAATTAGGGTTTCGGGTCTCGATTTCGTCATAAAATAACCAAGCCTTAT